>AXCO02006299.1:0-19164 GCA_000473525.2 Anopheles melas | reverse complement strand
GTGCACATGTTTAGCATAAATTACGTGCAGAATGCACCATGCACGTACCCAACAGCAGGGCCGTAAGAAAGGTGGAAGATGGAACAATGGCGGGTATAGCTATTGCCGGATGAATGCATTTTGTGCATGGTTCGCCGTTTGTGGTTCGTACGAAATGTTGGTTTTAAGATAAAATTTAATTACCCCAAGGTATGGGTTGCTCGCACACACACACACATGCTTCTATTTGGATGTTTATAAAGCATCGGTTTAATGTTGTGGAAATAATTTAAATTATGTTCAGCGATAAAAGCTAATTAAAAAAGGCTTTATGGTGCGTAGTGTGTGTAGTTTTTATTTTATTTTTCACTTACAAATTATTTCTTTGAACGGTTTATTTGAAATTCGCTTTGCATTATTTTTGTACACTCTATTAATACCGAACACCACTAGCCAACTACATCGGCAAAGCTAGTTTTGCTCACGGCAATACCACCGTGCGAGCGTAAAATCAAGCACAATTTGTGAAACCGCCCACCGCTTTGTCGGCGGTCGGGCGGCGGCGGCTTCCCGTAAAAAGGGTGTGAAATTGCTCGCCACTTTGTCGCACAGCTAGCCTGTGTTCTAGCCTAGCTGCACCGCGCTGTGTGAGGTGTGTGTTTTTGCTCTCAAATGGCCCTTTTGGATGCATTTTCCACGCGCGTTTTAAAAGCGCACCGATCTTCCGAGCCGCACAGTATTATCGCACACCGTGGCGGCCGAATCCGTGGGACGCTTGGGGAAGAAGGTTGCTGGAAATATGGCCACCCAGCAGCACCTGGGAAGATTGCAATCGATGCACAATCAACGCAGCAACGCGAAGCGTTTGCGGCTGGAAGTGACAGACCACCGGCGTCGTCCGGGTGTGGTTTATCTCTTCCCGTGGCGTGTCACGACCGCGATGACGGGGTTGTTCTGTTCCGCCGCCTGGATAAGCTGTGGCCTCGAACTCCGGCCAAACGACAACGGTGTCGGCGCAAAGCCGATAAGAAATCTCTCGCATCCGTCGGAGTGTAGTGTGAATCAAATGCGCATTCGGCGTGGAAAATGGATCGCCTAATCTCGGTCCTCACTCGGGCGAATGTCATGTTTTGTGATGTGCTGCGGCTTTGCGGGATGCGAGGGTCGAAAAGCTTAGATACGTAATAGAAGAATAGGGGAAGCATAAATGATTTGTCGTGTGTTTTTCATCGCTTTTATTATACTTGTTTTTTCCCCGAACAGAAATTGTTAACGGCAAAGTTAACAGGCTAAATCTAAAAACCAAGATTTTGTTGTACAAAACAAGTGTTAGATGCGTGCAGCTAAAAATTTTATTAAATAAAAATATGATTACAGTAAAAAGAAACATAAATTTAATCTTGAATATAATGATGTACATATTTAAATATTTTCATAAGCATGATTAGAGATGAAAATATACCATTTCTCTGTACAATTGCATGCTTTTCTAATGGAGAGGATCTTCACGTTGATTTGCAAAAGTCAAATACATTCTCTTTTTTTATAGAAGATCGAAAACTAATGGAGGGTTGACAATATGTGTCTTGTCATACAGCACTTATTTGATTGCCCACTCTGCAAATTATTTGCTTATTGTTGGAAGGCCAAAAGAGAAAGGCCAAACGACGCAATTCGTACTCGGTCCAAATCGGTTTGATGCGCCTGTATAACACCAGACACCATGACGACGACCCCCCTCTAAAGAAGCGATCAAACGAGAATAGAAAGTACACTGTCGCGAAAGGAGGTGCAATTCTGCTTATTAAATGCAGTTGTTTATTTTACGACTTGTACAATAGCAGTATCGGTGACACAGTTTGGAACCGTATTGATATAATGTTCGCGGTTCGAGGTGAAAGGATGCAAAATCCAAATCGAATGAAAAAAAAACACTCTAAATTAGACACTCAAATAAACTTGACACGTTATTTTTACGGCTTTAAGTCATGCTCATTAAGCATTGGCATGCCCGAGTCCCAATAAACCTCCATGCGTACATTGCGCACCGAGTGCTCACACACTGCTGCTGCGAGATAATTAATCTTCGACTCATCGCGCGATTTGTTTTGGTTTCTGCTTTCGACACCTGTTGGAATCGATTTCAGCAGCAGCAGCAGTTCACAGAACGATCACGATCAACTGGATCCGGGCTTTGAACGTCATCCGATCAGTCTGTGCAGTACGAAGATGAAGATTTAACGATCCAAACAAACCTCATCAATCATTCGACATGGCGTTCGCCTATGGATGACCTCTTCCGCGGGGGCATTGCCGTACAGAGCCCGGTCTCAATTTCGACGAGGAACTCCATGCTCCATGTGTTGTTAAAGGCTTTGGTCATTTGCAACGTTCAGGAATTAAAGTCTGTGTATAAAGCACCGTAGCATATGTTCGACCCGATGTACAGTGACATAATGTTGTTGCTTTGCTATTTTATGTCGCCCCGGAACTACATCCAAGGTCACATTCGTTCCGGCTCGCAGCAGCACGCCGTCGTAAGTCCTCAGGAGCGGGGGGGTTTTTACTGCAGCGCTCGCCAACACCGTGCAGGGGGGAGAGGAGGACGAATGTTTTTGATGGGCTCACGTGTACGCTGGATATGACGGGTCAGGGTTCTCACAGTCGTCGATCACAACACAGTTGGCACGAAACTTAGCTGCTACGGAGGCAAAGAAATTCTTTGCTCAAGGGGGGTTGCCCGAAAACAAAAAGGAAATACAAAAAGAACAAGCCAACTGACAGCCCACTTCCCCCACTCACACTCAAACACCGGCCAAGTCGGCCGATCAGGACCGTGGAGTCCGCAGCAACCTGTCAGTTAAAGTAGGCTCGGAGCGAGTTTTATTCCCAGCTTTACCCGCCATGGAGTTTTTGGAGGCGAGGGACAGGGAAGGAGGAAAAAATGCGAGCAAACCCCCAACCTTAGCCCCGGACAGTTGCTGCAGAAATTCTGAGCTCTAAAGGAACTTCTACTACCGGGTGAGGGAGTGAATAGACGAACCCCCCTCCGGGTTTGGAAGCGCTTTTGATATGTACACCCTTTTTTTTTGGTTTCCGTGGCGCAGATCGCAGCAGGCAGGCAGGCATGCTCAAACACACACACAGTGTGTCTATACTGTGCAGCTGTCAAAGTCCGACTAGCCTAGGCGCAAGGGTTTACTTGAACGCTGTCAATTTCAGTACGCAACCTTCCGCCTTCGCGTGGCGGCTGTTTGGTGGCGGTGTCAGCTAGGCACACACTGCTGCGGCGAGACGTGCGGCACGCAATCCTCCGAAGTTCCGAGGCGGCCGGAGTGGGGTTCGCTTTTCACCTCGAGGCAAGTTGCGGTACCTGCTTGAGGGGATATTTTGCCTACACGCTACACCCGTACACCGATTGTCAATCTTTCCCGTCGTCTGGCCGCTTGCCGGCTGTCGGTTGTGCCTGTGTTGGAGAATCCGTCATGTGCACCCTACCGGATGGCGGTAGTTCCCAAGGTTTCGCGCCAGTCTTCGATCTATCTGGAACTGCCCGAGCCAAGTGTAAACAGTGTTTTTACATGGCGTTGTTTTTTTTTTTTGCTACTGGCGAACAAAACAACAACACACATTCCGATCGCAGCAGTTTCCACCGATTTTCCCAAAACGCGAGTACGCGACGGGCGAGGCGTCCGACCGTGGAGGTGGCTGTGTTTTGTTTCTCCCATTCTTTGGCACACAACTGCCAATTTACCCTTCTCCCCGGGGTAGCAGCAGTAGCAGCAGCAGCTCGAACAGCATGTTGTTGTTTTAGGGACGAGAAGTGGGCAAAACAACAAGGTAAACAGGCACGCCAACCCCTCTGCCGCAACGCAGTCATACGCGAGGACACCACTCGAGCAGGGAGCGCACACTCTCCTCGGGAAGTCCTTGAGCGGGCGCACTCAATTTATTGTAACAATACACAGCGATCGTTGGGCGTTTGCCTTACGGGTAAGGTTTAGGCCTCCGGTGGTGGTTAGGGCAACTACTTGGTGGTGGTTAGGGCAGGGCGTCCGGATGTGGACCGTTGATAAAGAGATTTTAAACGGATTCCTCCCTACTCTCAACGGCATCGTCGTACATTCTCGGTTTTCCTGCATTCATCTCGCACCACTTGGTGAGGGTGGCAAATGTGTATTTTCCCTGCATGGGGAAGGCTTCGGACAGGGGGAAGCAAGAAGGAAAACGTATAAAACACACAAATAAATACGTAGAAAATAGGGTTTGAACGGGACCATGGCACAGGAGGGGGTATCACTGACAAACGGCAAAAACAGGTTCGGGGCTTTTCTTCCGGGCGGGGGTACGAAATCGATTTTCACGACTCACTTGCTCGTTCACCTCGAGTGGCATTTGAGCTGGTACGGAGGGGAGATGGATGGGAAGACGGAAATGTATGTTTATCAGCAGCAGGTTTTTCATTGCGCTTCCCCAATTGTGTGTTGCAGTTGTTCTTTAATGTTCTATGTATTTCTTGCTTTTCTTTTCTGTTTTCCTGCAGACTCCCTCATGGGTTCAGCCTCGGAAGACGAGGACGAGGAGGACCAGATGAGGCCCGGCGTGCTGGCGGGCCTGGTCAGTGGCGGTGCGGGCGCAGCCGGTCTGCACCACGGCGACGGACCGCTCGGTGCGTCCGACCTGTCCGTGCAGAGCATGAGCACGGACAGCAAAACGGGCCACGACGACTCGGACCAGGGCTCGCTCGACGGCGATCCGGACTGCAGGGGCGACTCGCAGGCAGAGAACAAGAGCCCGGACGATGGGGCCGGCTCGAAGCGAAGGGGGCCGCGTACCACGATCAAAGCCAAACAGCTCGAGGTGCTGAAGAACGCATTTAGTCAAACACCAAAACCCACTAGACACATAAGGGAACAGCTGGCAAAGGAGACGGGGCTGCCGATGCGGGTGATACAGGTAAGTGGTGGTCGTTGGGAATCCTTTTCATGCGTTTCAGCGCCTTGTCCTTTCTTTTTCGTCGATGATGACCCCAGTTTGTGTGTGTGTGTGTGTGCGCGCCTAGCGCCTGGCCAATCAATCGTTAAAGGTCCCTCACGGACGGAAAGTGCCCGAGCGTCTCTGATGTCTATTTATCATAGCGGTCTACATGTCCGCAGCGTAAAAAAGGTTCACCTAGAACTCGACGGCCGGGAGCGTGGAGAAGGAACAGGGGGGGTTGAAAATAAGCCATAAATCATATCGGTGGGTGCCCTGGCCGGGTTGCGTTTCACCTTTTACCCGAAAACGCATCAAAAGTTTGGACTTCGTGGTGACTTCGACCACTTGATGTGTGGTTGTGAGAGGCTTTGAATAATGATAATTATGATGAAGATGACGCAGTGGATTTCCACGGTTTGTATTCAAGCAAATGTGCCTTTCGATACTACACAGTGCTTCCAGTGACTTACAAAAGTGGAGAAAATTGGGTGCCGATTCGTTCCCATTGGACGATGCGGTACGAAAACCAGCATGACGGAAGGAGTAGTGTTGGTGTTGCTGGGCTAGGTTGTGTGCGGCTTTTGCCAAACGGGATCGGCGTTAAACCGTTGCAAATGAGGGGTTGGAGAAAGAGAGGAGCCATGATTGGCTTCTGTTGTGGCAACCCTGGAGAAAAGAAGTCGAGGAAGTTTCTAAGAGCCAAGACCGATTGCTTTGTACTTTCTGAGTGCATTTGATTGTGTGGAAATGGGCCTTTATTGTAGGAATAAAGATTTTCAGAGCATTTCTACAAGAAGTTATCCGTTTTGATGAATTCAGTGGAAGATATTTCTGAAGGCCAGACAATTCTGCGTTGCGTTCTCACGATAAAATCTCGTCCAGACTGTACAAAAAAACACACACACACACAAGATCGTTAGCCAGATCGATCGCGACCGCGACGTTGTGGGGGCAAATTGGGAGCAAAAACTGGCCGGCCCAACAACCAAACACGAACGACAAGCGCACGGGTGGAAACTAATTTCGAGTACTGGGGTAACCGCAACGACCACAATGCTAGAAGATGGCTAAAAACAAAGAATCTCGCCAACATCAGCAGCGCATACACAGACCAAAAAAAAAAAACGCATTACAAACTAACCACAACGAAAAACCTCATCATCATACTCACCCCGAAAATTAATGGCGCACAACGGCGCGCACCACCACCAAGTAGAACCGTCCGCCGAGCGGCTCCAAAACGCCCCGGTGGAGAATGGTACGCATTCATACCGAACCTCATAACTCATAACGAACCAAACGCAAAAGCCCATTACGGTGACGCCGGTTTTGTCGTTACGATAGAGAGCTCCCACCGTCCCAAAAAAAAAGGAGTGAGCAATAATACTCTCGGTGTGTGTACACGAAAAATGAAAAACAAAACAAATGCAGCCTCCGCAGCAGTAGGACCTTACCCCGTTGGCTCCCCGTTGTCCAGCTGTGGGGCTGTGAGAAGGATGCTTTCATCATCATTTATTTGATAAATTGCATCCCGAGCTGTCCCGGGACGACTCGCAAGGGTTGTGGACGACTGTCCCAGCACAGCCGAGCAGCGACCTGGCGACGGTGCGTGTGCTCGCGCGCGCCGGGCCCGTTCGACGAATTTGACGAAAATCATTCATGCTTTCCGAAAACGAGATTTGGATCCATCAGCAAAACGACTAGCGAGGGCCAAGCCGAGAGCCTCCGCTTCCTGTCCTGTGGATATTAAACCATAAGGCAAGCTCTGCCCCGGGTGAAGCAGAAAGCCGTGTGGTTGAGGGGGAAAATAAATCGTCCATCACTTGCTCGATTATCTCGTTTGGGTTGGTTTAAGGTGCTCTCGTTTTGTTGTTGTTTCCTTTTTTTATTCCTGTTTTGTTCTTCTCCTCCTGATGCCACAAATAATGGAGGATTGTCCTCTGTTGGGTTGGTACTGAAGCCGGAACACAGTTACAGTAGCTGCAAAGTAGTCACCACGCACGGGGACCCGTACACAATGGCGTGTGTATTTGGTTATGTATGGTGTATTTATCGCTTTTCAACGATCTGCTGCTGATCTTCTGTGTCCCTGTGGGGCTGATATTTGGGCGAATAAAAGTCGAGTGTGTGGCGCGCACAAATGTATTTGGAATGCAAAAAAAAAGAACATATTGACATTGAAGTGGCAGTAGGAGTGAGTCATGGAGTGTTATTGTTTGTATTTGGTATTAGCGTGCGTCTGATTGGAGTGGCGCTATAGTGCAGTGGTAAGCGAGTAGGTTTTGTGCAAAGAAGAGCATGAGATCAATCCTTGGCTGTGGACGGTTTCGAGAAGACTTTGCTGCTTTACGTTATTGTTGATCAGAGCTTATTGTAATGCTCCAGAAAACAAACTTGGCATTGTGTTGTCACACATCGATCATCATATCCTGTCTTGTTGCATTATTGATGGAGACCAAAACAAATATTGAAGGACATATTAAGTCAATAAAAAAATATGGGTCTAATAAACAACAATGGACATCAAAATTGATGTTCATATTTATATTTATCGAACCCCAATGACACCAATTATAGTCTGTTGTAGCGGAGATCTCCTTTGGTCCTAACAAAATCCGAATAACTCTTTCGAATGAGCCGTTAGTGGCCTTTGTTTTGGACCGCTCTGTGATCGTCACATCGAATTCAAAACCTATAATGTCTCTATAATCGAGCACGGTACCATTTAGGAAAACGAAACAGCACACGGATGCGCTATGCGGGTTCGCCTCGCAGCATGCGGCATGAGGCTTCGAGCGCCTACCCACGACGAACTAACGACACACAAAGCCCAACACAAAGTAACTGGACCCTTTCTGGCTGCCGGTATCCTCGGCACCGAAACGAAAGAGGACAAGAAAAAGGCTGCACCCGGTTCGATGACAAATCACTTGACACATTTGGCTTTTTTTCGGGCGACAACTAACCGCTACCCCGTAACACACGACACACGATTCCGGTGTGTGCCGCGTGAGCCGAAAACCAGTGTCAGGCGGCTGAAATGTGATCCGCTCTCGGATCACGATCGGGCGTGATCAGCACTGCGGGCCACTGTCTTTTTTTTTTGAAGAAGAAGAAGGTGCAACAAGTCCCACCGGCACGCAGCCACTGTTTGAGGATGGCCGGCTAATCTGTTTCTCTGTGTGCCTTTGGTCGGTAGCCTTTTGGCGGTTGACTTTCCCACTTACCGAGTGACACTTTTGACTAGTGCGGCTGTCATTAGAAGCGGCTAGCACGGGCTTTCTAGCCACTGGTGTACTATTACCGGGCTGTTTCACGCCGTAATGAGAAATTTACTGCCCAAACTTATTGCGGTAGGCTACGGGGCTACGCCTCGATTGCTTTCGTTCGATCTGTGCTACTCTCTGTACCGTTTTTTTTTGCTTCTTCTCCGTTCGGCCCGCAATTGGACCGGTTTTCATTCAGTTTCTCACGCTGCCACGGAGCAGAGGATGGTAAAAACGCGGTGCCTTCGCGTTGTGGTATATTATGATAGCTGATTTTATTTATAGTAGTACAACACACACTGGAGCTGGAGAAACCGTGGGCCGATCCGTGGGCCGATTATGTGTGTGTAGTATGGTTGGTGCGCTTAGCCGCAAAAGTGCATCACGATTGCACGCGAACCAGGGAACCATTTTGTTCGTTCATTCATTCGCATTTCGCCTGTGTTTTGCGCTGTGGCGTTATTTGGCCAAACTGTGAGCTCGCGGAGGAAGCAAGAGACGCCGAGGTGGTGAGGTGGTTTTATTTCATCCATCCCCCTTTTTTCGGTCTTTCGTCTTTCGATTATCTTCTTGCCCCGGTGCGCTTCCTTCCGTCGCTTGCACGGGCTTGTTTCTGTTGCTTCGTCTTCGCTTCCCCACGCTGTGGTAGAATCTTATCGTATATAATTTCACGCTTGAACGTACTTCTATCAAGCTTTTCTTTCTTTTTTATATTTCCCCCTTTTCCCTGCGGTTCGATTTTTCCAACCAAAATCGTGCTCGCCGTTTCGTGCAACCGGCAGGAAGGATATTGAAGGTGGGCTTATGCGCCAACCCTTCCCCGCTTGTGCTCAGAGTTCAGCTCTACGTTTGTGGTGCAAAATCATGCAAGCAACGGGTTGGGGGACAATTTCATCCACCGCTAGCAAGATCGGAGCGACTTCGACCGTCTCAACCGTCTCAGGTGGTTTCCGTGTGCGGGAAAGGAAGGCTTATCGTGTTGTGTGTATGTGCAGCGTACAGACGACAGACGAGCTCTCACTGAGGGATGGATTTTCTTCCATTTTTGTGATTTTATCTCGCTCGCTCTGTGCCTTTTTTGTTGTTGCTTCTTTTGTGTTTGATGTGGCCCTGGTCGCGTCTTGTGCTGCATCATTTTGCCCGGTCCTCGGTGGTTCGCTCCGTGATGCTCTAGGTCCTTGATCGTTCACGCCCTTTTCTTCTTGGGCAGTACCGTCGTCGGCGGCGGCAGCAGCAGCAGCATCAGCAGTAACGGCAGCAGCATCAGCCGATTGTACGGAAGGATATAATTATATAGAAGTTGCACCGTGATGCAATGGAGGCAGCTTCCACGCTTTCCACGCGAGGCGAATCGGCTAGCCGTTGTGGTGGCCCATTTTGGGTGCGCCCTGTAGAACGATGGACGATGTTTACATCATAATCGGTGGGCGCGCACACAGTCACCCAGCTGGATGGGCAGCTGAGTGGAAAGTGGGAAGATGGAGGGCGGTGGGAGAAGATATGCAATTATTCATTCAGTTCGTGAATTTTCAGCGACGACGGGCACGGACGATTCGCGCGGGCTGCTGGTTGGTCCGTGGCTTAATGTATCATTTTGTTCATGGTGTAGACAACAGCGAGACAACTGAAGGGTTTTTTTTTCGAAACAATAATCGATCAATTGTTACAGCGGTGGTTGGAACGGTGAAGATGGAAGGATGCGTTTTGAATAGAGGTTTTGTGTTTCAAAATAAACATAATGCTTTTAACATTATTTTTAGGGTGCTTTTTGAGTCTTTCCTTATATTTTGGATTTTTTTTAATTGGGGTAGGCTCCTTTTTCTGCCCTAAACTACTTAAGAGACTTTGGGCTTCTTCTTCTTCTTTGGCACAACAACCGCTGTCGGTCAAGGCCTGCCTGTACCCACTTGTGGGCTTGGCTTTCAGTGACTAATTGATTTCCCCCCCATAGCAGGATAGTCAGTCCTGCGTATGGCGGCACGGCCCATTTGGGGATTGAACCCATGACGGGCATGTTGTTACGTCGTACGAGTTGACGACTGTACCACCAGACCGGCCAAAGAGACTTTGGGCTAGTGATGGATAAAATTGGAAAAAATCTGGAGTCAACTCCGAACCAACTCCGATAACTTCGGAACCGACTCCAGTAGGTAGGTCGACTTGGGCCTTTGAACCAAAGACCTGAAAACGAAGTATACGCACTACGGGAAAGCCCAAAAAGCACAACAAAATGAAATGCCTAATCACAAGAACACTGCACCGGGCGGTTCCGACTAAGAAAAATTCCGAGGACGACTCCAGATGACTCCAGACGACTCCGGACGACTCTGAAGACTTCAGACGACTCAGAACCACTCCGATCCGGACGATTACGACTCCGAATAACTCAGACTCCGGGCGGATTAGTTATCCGATGGATTATTAGTTATTAGGATATTAGTTATCCAGTTTACACAGTAGTTAGAAATCCTTTAATATTTTCGTGGAAAAACAAGCTGTGCAACATATTCTACAGGAAAAATCCTCCATGAATCATTTCGAAGGCCATATAGATTTGAACTTTCCACCTACTTTGCAGTGTAGCTCTGAATGTATCGCACTCAACTATTTCTTGGAAGAACTTTAACGCAAACTTTAACGTGTTTTTTATTAATATCCCAGGACGTGTAGCACAAAGTAACACATCCGCAGCCTTGTTTCTAATGACCAATCCGTTTAGGGGCATTTTTGTGGTTTTTTGTTGCAGTACTGTCGCTGTTCCGCACACCCCCGTCTCAACCGATGCTCGTTTAACGCAGATTTGTTGTCATAAATTCTGACGTCAGGAATTTCGCCAAGAAATATGAGCTGTTGTAGCCTTTCAAACCTTTAGTTCGAACGCAAAAAAAAACCTTTACCACAGTATGGCATCCCGAACAGCGTACAGGGAATATGGGAAATGCTGACCGCTGAAAGAAGGGTGGTTCTCACCGTGCTATCCCTTCTGCCCTGGTCACGACTGTTTGGTTGCTTTGGATGGTATGCTTTGCCGCTGTTCGGAACGGCGAAATCCCGCAGCCATGCCGCGTGTGTGTCCACGGCGCATCGTGTATCGTTTCGCAGCTTCTCGCGTCAGTATCTCATAGTTAACATTTTTGACAGGTGTTACAAACGATCCACGCTCGGTATGGTGTGCGGTAATGCAAAACAAAACAAAAAAAAGTAGGAGAATTCTCCCGCTCACGGTGCCTTATGCTCAACAAGAGCCCGCGGGGCTTTGTGAGGGTCTTGCTGTTGCTGCCGCTGCAGGCTTGCCCGACCCTCCGGTATCCTGCTGGGTCAGCGGTGAAGGGCGTGCCCGACACATGTCACTGTTCGTCTGGGTTTCGTTCCATTCGATGTTTTTTTTTGTGCTCTTCTGTTCTCCAAAAACCGTGTTTCTCAACCGCGAGCTGTGAGTGATCCGGGACTCTCTCGTGTGTGTTAGTGTGACGGCACGGTTTTTTTTGTGTGTGGTGTTCGTTTCGATTGCGAGCTTAGTGTCCCCGTCCGGTTAAAAACTGGTCATTTAGTTCCGTGCACAGATGAGCACGAACGAATTGAACTGTGAAATTGAAAGTGGCCTCACCGTATCATCCGTCAGTCCATCCAGCGGGCTCTCGCTCGCTCTTTAACATGATTTTGATTAGACTAAAGCCCCGGGAAAATAGACTCCCTGTCGTCCACTCAGTCCTCATCCTCCCCCCCGGGGGCCAGGGACATAGCCCGACAGGATCAAAGCGAGCAACGGGTTAGAGCCCGCCGGTCGACGACAACTGACGGACGGATTCCCTTCATCCGCGCCGGAAGGGCAGCTACCGCCGAGGACTAGACTAGACCCTCGCGAGCCCAACGACACATAATTTATCGATCCTTATTATAGCCTGTCAAAATAATGTGAGTTTTACGCTTTCGCGTTGTGCACAGTTTCGGTCGTGTAGTGCCAACGGCTGAGGGGGCACACACGGACGGTCGGTGACCTGAGCCGTGCTTTAAATCATCATAAGACATGCAAAAATTTCACTCCCGCTGAACTGCCGCTGCACGCTCACAAATATGTCAAGGATTTGTGAAGCAATAATTCTTTCCCCGGGACTGTTGGAGTTGGAGAGTGGTTCGTTTGAAAGTGCTGACACTGGCATAGAACAACAGGCAGTCGTGTCTTTTTATTGGTTCTGGTTTGCGGCGGGTTTGTTGGGACAGTGTAAACTGTGCAATAAACTTAGTGAGACATCTCGGTGCACCGTTGCAGTGGCAGTGAGGCTGTACCACTTGAAAGATCTTCCGAACAAACTACCGCGTAGAGTACGAAATGCTTTTTATTTTTGGGATTTCTTCACTCGTAAACTGTTGGCTGTAAGCCATCTCGGACCATCGCAGAACACAACGTGTAATAATTCAAGGCAGCGATGCGGCGATGCAGAGCGAAAGGATCATAAAATCCAACCCTCCAAGGCTTACCCAACGCCTCCAAGTGGGGACTGGTTTGCGATGCTGCTGCTGCTTCTGCTGGTCCACGCTGCAGATCGTTCCAGTAAACGAGTGGCCTAAAGCAAAACGGGGCTACAAAAACAGCCGTTAGCTCGGGGCAGGCCGAGCGGCAATTGCACTCCACTTTACGGCGATCGCTCCTCGCGCAGCCTCGCGATCATTCGCAGTTAGAAAGCGGCAAAAGGTTAGCGCTCACGGGGTCAAAGTTGCTTCGGTTCGGTTGGGCTTTCGGGGAAGCGCTTTGCCTGCAAGGGATTACACGCCGTTGCATCGTTCGATCATTTATGCTTTCCATTGTGTGTGTGTGTGTGTGTGTGCAAAACGGGGGCGAAATGGTTCAGAATCGATTCGTGGCCGAGTTGCCGGGTGATTGCTCTACTTTTTTTTTACTCAACTGCGGTCTTTAAGTAGTGGAGCAAACCTTTTGCAGAAGGTAAGCGCCAGTAAGAATGAAAAGAAAACAATCTTTTTTGGCCTTTTGCTGGAAGTGATTTATTGGTAGAAGAGAGAAAAGGAAACGTTAGGTTTGCAAATTAATTAGGGCACCGTATCTTCTGAGAAAGCTCGGAGGCCAAAAACAAACGCCCAAACAACAATCAATCATTCAATTTAATTTTGAGGTCTGTTTTTTTAATGTATTGTTACGTTTGTAGGCAAAGTTTTGATAATTTTAAGGCGTAAAAATGATTCATTCTAAGGAGGAAAAAAAATAAATAAGTGTAACTTTACAACACAAACCACAACACCAACCATAATCTACATACTACTATTACTTACAGCCTAACTAAAAGCCCATGAAATGCTGTCATTAATTAAAAAAGGAAAAAAAAAGCAACCTGGCGCTAAGTGATAGTGAACATAGGCAATTAAGTGTAAATCACACTCACTCACATACTGTCAGTTTCGCTCGAGTGATAGCACGGTGTAAAGCGCAGAGATAATGTGATAAACGTTCTAATTAGCATTCGATGCGTAAGAGACTTACGATTGTCTATAATTTATAGCTTTGAGAATGCATTACTGCGAATATGCACTTGATGTGTGATTGTGTACGTGTGTTTTGTCCGATAAAGTTTATAGTTATATGCAGCAGCACCTTAGTTGCCTTTTTACATTCAATTAGTGTTGCCTTCAATTCTATATTTACGCCTGCCGACGAAACGGGGAACGTGAGTTTTAAACCGAATTAAGCCCCAGCCGACATGGTGTCTCTTTTCACGCCCTCATCTGAAGCTCCCACGCTTCTATCCGCAAAGGCTGGAGTGTAAAAAACGGGTGTGGAGGATGGTTGGGAAATTGTTATCACCATTTGCCCATCATTACGGGCTGCGCTTCATTTTCCAACCTTGAGAAACCAGCGGGAGTCTCCATCGCGCGCGTTGTGCTGCATTGAGTCGTCCGCAGTGGATTGGACACACTGGAAGAACTGGAAGAATCAGGAGAGGCCGGGAGAGGGAGATAGAGAAGGCTTTGCTATGACATTTGCCTCCACCAGAGTGTGTGTGTGTCGTGTGAAGCAAAGACGTGTTTCCCGAACGCAATCACAATCATTCGATTGAAAGGTGTTGAAGTCATGGCATTTGTAGCGTCGAACGATATCCAAGATCCCGCCAAGATAAGCCCGGGTGCCCGGGGCATTGGAGAGAACACTGCGCCGACCCCGGGGCGTAGCGCGTCCGAAGCGTAACAGATTGTTCGATAAGAGTCAAGAAGTCAAAAGGCGGCTTACAGCGAGGCTAGAGGGCTAGAAGAAATAAAGCGAGACGGGGAAACGAGGGCAAAAAAAAAGAAGAAGTGTATTTCTGTTTTTCCCCCACGGGTTTTTTTTTCGTTTTTGCAAACTCATGTTGGCAGCTAGAAAAAAAAAAGATTCTTGGTCCGGCGATGGCGGCAGATTCACCTTCTGGAGGAGTGGGTAACACTCGGACACGCGGAGCATTCAAATCGAACTTCAGAGTTCCGGCGGTTGATATGTGGAGCCTGTCCGCATCATCCTCACGAGCAACCGGGACACAATTCGGCTCGCTACCTACTGCTGCTAGGCCGCTAGGCCGTAATGGCGTTACTCCGTCCGAGTCGTGGCTCTCGCGCCTGGTGGCGTAACCAATTCTTGCCCTGCTTTTTTTTGCCTGTTTTCCGATGGGCGCAACCTACCGGTGATCTCCCGGGGCGTACCGAAACCTCCGCGTACACGAAAAGTCATCCAACCAGAGGGGGTTGAGTGTGGTTGTGGTTTAGCATGCAGTGCCGTTTGGGCCATTCTCGGCTCACACACACACAACGACTTCAAGGTTTTATGATGTCCGGCAGCCACGGTGCGGAGTTGATCTTTCCTCTCGGAGGTGACGGATTGCTGTAAGGCCCGGTTGCCGATAGACAGCCGATGAACGATGAC
This sequence comes from Anopheles melas, assembly GCA_000473525.2. NCBI lineage: Eukaryota > Metazoa > Arthropoda > Insecta > Diptera > Culicidae > Anopheles > Anopheles melas. The sequence goes on along the minus strand of AXCO02006299.1, from coordinate 4,038 downwards.
GGGGTGATTTGTGTGTATGTTTCGCTTCAAGACGGTGTTTGGGAGGAGTTGCGGAAGACGGAGGATGATCGGAGAGCATGAAGGAACGGTTCAAACACAGCATGTGTTGCATGTTTTGGCCACCAGTTGTGGCCACCAGTTGTTGTTCGCGGTGCGGTTTGTGAGGTAGCTGTGGCTTCGCTGTGCAATCGTTTCCACGTTTTTCTGGAGAGCTTTTGGCTTGGTTATATTGGGGTTTGGAATTTACCACGAGTTGATGACTCCAAAGTGTCGTTCGATGATCTTCGTTCGCGGTAAAATTCTTCTGTGACTAATGCAACGCTGTGATGCTGCGACAGATACCGGAAGAAAAGATATTGGGTACTCAAAATTGCTCATGTCCAGGGGCTATAAATCTTCCGGAAGATTGGTTAAATTGTGGCCGTTTTTTTTTGAGCAAACCGTTTCCAACCCATTTTGGGACCTGTTCTCATGTGACGGGCCAGGTGAATCGTTTCCCCGAACACGATCGATAGACCAGCGCTGCGCTGGCTAGAACGTTATGAATGGAATGAGACTAATTTTTATCGCAAAACGGGGTGATTAGTGGTTGAAAATCGGTTATTTTCTGCCTGGAGTCAAAGCTACAGAGATGACGAAAGAAAAAAAAAATGACGATCGTAAAACACAGAAATAAAATACATTCTTCCAGACATAAAATTATGTTTGATCGCGCGGACGTGTACCGTCCGAGAGCATCTTAAGCTTTTTGATGACCGAAACTGACCGGTGCGCCGACCGTGGAGTCATAAATAATAAACAACCCAAAACGAACACACAAACACACACACACACACACTCATAGTCACATAAACACGCGTCCCAAAAACCGTTCTGATGTTCCGTCTTCTCCGTCCGGCGGGACAAATCATCCAGAATGTTGTGTGAAAAGGCCGAAGTCTCTTTCACCACCGCCTCGATCATCGAAGCGAAAGCGCAAAATCACGTCCGTGTGTGTCAGTGCCGGTGGTGAATGCTGTGTCGTGTTGTGCCGAACAAAACGTCCAATTTCCCCCCGGGGGGTGCTTATGTTTTCGATGATGTTAATAATAATCGACAACAGCAGCATCAGCAGTTTCCTAGCAGCAGCAGCAGTGGCGGCAACATTTAGCGGCATTAGCGGCAACGGGAAGCCCTCGACACAGCAGTTCGGCAGGGTGTGGCGAGCAAGCGGCAAAAGCCGCCGCTCGGAGGCAAAAAAAGACCGGACCGCGGCAAATAAAACGCGCCCGTTAAAGGTGGCCCCCGCTTACCGCTTGTACGCCGGTGCCGTAAACCATTGGAAAGTCATCATTTCATTGATTTTATTCACGCGACTCGTGGACATTCGCGCTGGCCGCACCGGGGTTCCGTCAGAAGATCATCATCATCATCATCATCATCGTTCGCCGCCGCATCAGTTCCCTCATTATGACACGCGGGTGACAATGCGGCGACTAGGACGGTTTCTTCGGGACAACGGGAGGGGTCGGTCGGCACGGGGACCGTTTTCCCGATTTTTATTGACTCTTTGAGATTTTTTATTGATCGGTCAGCCGGTGGACATTTAGTGCGCCGGTAAGGTTTGTGTGTCTCTCCCATATGTGCTTGCACGGCGTAAAGGCGGCATCGTTCTCACAAGTCTCACCATCCCATTCTGTTGCGTCCACGAATGTCTCCCGGTCACCAGCCTGCTTCTGCAGCCCGGAGCCGGAAAAAGGAGTCGTTAAAAATTAGTTCCAGTCGCGGGGTACTCGAACCGCACCGGGGCTCGGTCGACGCGCGGCAGCGTCAGCGGCATTGTTGTCACCGGTTTTTTGTTATGCTAATTTTATTCTCTGCTTGACAAGAGCCGGCACTAATCCCTTGTCGGGGCTTGGGCCGGGGGAGAACGTACGATCGCGTTCAGTGCTTGCAATTCCGACCGCCCGCCAAAACGGACTCGATCGATTCGGGCGACAGTAGATTATACGAGTCATGATGTGATAATGTCCATATCGATCGGGTGAGAAGGTCGTTTGGACCAAAACATGTATGAAAATATCGGCAAATGAGGCTGTGTGCGAGAGAACATAAGCGTGAATTGTACAAGCAGAATGAGCGTGTGTGTGTGACGGTGTGTGTGTGTGTCGTAATGATTGTAGTTAATATTTGTCACATATTTTTGTGTGAATTACGAAATCCAGGGGGGATACGAGTAGTGTTCGAACAGCAGGGCTTCAATTGGACAGTGTGGCGTGGAATGATAATTTGATAAGATGATCGCACGAGAGCTTTTATTGGCGATAACAGCTCAATGATAATGAGCGGAGCCGATGGTGTCGTGACATTTGCTCGGGGCCGTCACAGCGTAGGTCGCACGTTCGAATCTTGGTTAAATCTGTTGTCGCGTTATTTATCAATCCAAGCGGGGTTATTATTTGCAATTTAAAAGCATTGTTCAAAAGATATATCTGTGAAATTTTTGGACAAGTTAATGTTGCAAATGCAGGAAGAAATTGTTCCAAATTTGTAAAATACAGAATCAAATTTAAAGATGCTTCTAAAAATAATATGTTGGATTAATAAATTACTACAAGAGCACTCCAATGCAGTAGTTACTTTTTATTTGTATTTATTTATTTTATTTACAGTTACTTTCATTTTTGTACATTAAAATTTATTTTTCTTCTACTTACGTTTTCTTCTTAATCTCAAAAAGACAATTTTTGAAAGAGACTAAAGATGTACTAATCTAGAATATTGCCTACATGAACTAGCTATTACACAGAGCTTATCAGAGGTGGTATTTTCGTCGACAACAGTTTCGCAAGGGATCATTATGCCAGTACGAGCTGTGACTTGTAGAGATAGGGAATATAGAACGAACATAGAACGGGTGGAAGAGAAAAACTCAGGAATATAAAGGAACTATGAAGGAAAATATTCTCGCTTTAAATTGACTATTCCTCTGAGACTGACAAACATAACCTTAGAGCGATATAAAACATGCCGACACTTGCCATTGATCGCGGTAAGCTCCTTAACGTAAATTAATCGTTAAACGGCCATTTAAACTCTTAAACACTATCGCACTATACAGTCGGCAATGATACTGGCTTTCGGTATTGAGATGTTTATCGGCAACTTGTCATTTAGTGTCGCTACGCAACAAAGTGTGATCCTAATGCGATTACCATACTCCTCGATTTCCCGAGCACCGAATACCCAACAGCTCAGAATTAATCGGAACTCGCTTCTCGCTTTCCCTCCCACAGGTTTGGTTTCAGAACAAACGCTCCAAGGAGCGACGGCTGAAGCAGCTGACCAGCATGGGCCGCGGTCCGTTCTTCGGCGGCGCCCGGAAGATGCGCGGCTTCCCGATGAACCTGTCGCCCGGCGGGCTGGACGAGCCCGGCTTCCCGTACTTTGCCGCGGACGGTAAGTTCGACTTCGGGTACGGTGGGCCCCCGTTCCATCCGCACGACGCGCCATTCTTCGGTGGACACCCGGGCGCAGGCCCGATGCCGTTCGGCGGTCCCGGTAAGTGTGCTAAAAACCTCCCCCTGTTTTCCTTTCCACACACCCCCTCCCCCACGTTTCGGTTGCAAATAACAGTGCGGTGTTAATGACAGGCTTTTCACCGATGCAGGAGGACCCATGGATCACCCGATCCCAATGGTAGGCGACTTCGGCATGGCCGGTCCGGACGGTGGCCCCGGTGGAATGCTCGGCGGACCGGGTGGTCCCGGCGGGCCGGGCGGTGGCCCCGGCGGGTTTATGGGTGGACCGGGCGGACCGGGCGGACCCCAGCAAGGACACGGACCGGACGGGATGATGGGCGGTGGTGTTGGTGGTGGTGGCGGTGGCGGTGGCGGTGGTGGAGGTGGCGGCGGCGGAGGTGGTCCACATGCACCCTCCCGGCCCGGTGGCGGCGGCGGCGGCGGCAGTCCAGTGGAGTTCCTGACGTCCGGCAACTTCTCCGAGTCGCAGAACATGCAGAGCGAGGGCCTGGTGTGGTAAGTGCGGTTGGGGAATAGG
>KI920936.1:0-12985 GCA_000473525.2 Anopheles melas | reverse complement strand
CTCGTCGCGACGGCGCGCTGCAAATTGAAAAGTAATTTTACCGAAAGAAATTGTACCGTAATTCCCTGGGCCTGATTGGATTACGGTCATGTTGGCTGATTTTGCGACGTCGTAAAGCGGGCGCAACGCACACACACACACACACACACACACACACATTGGATGCAATTGCATGCCATGCGAAAGGGACCTTACCGTCACGTCGTGCTTTTACTTACCATCGGGCAACATGTTGGCACAGTGTGTCTGGGCAGCCAGCTTGATGCATCACTACAGTGCGGTACGCAATTTGTGGTTTATGGTAAAATCGATGGAATTGAACGAGGACGTTCTAAAGAGGGTTGATAGTGATTTTAGACTCTGAGAGCTATGTCCAAAAAGTAAGGTGACATTCGAATTCAAACTACGCTCATCAGGCATTGGTGGGTTGTTATGTTTTTATCGTCAATCGATGTGTTTTTGAGTTCCCAGTCAAGTTACACGGCAGCATATTATTCCGGACAGGAAATACGAATTATTTCGTAAGTTGCTGCAAGAATTCTCGTTCTTCACGATGGCCCTGTTTGTTGCGCAGTAACCAATTTTCTACTGGGGATTGTTGAGAATGGGGCCAAAAGCCTTTGGTGATGTAGCAACGTCGAATTGTTTTGGCTGTAATGGCTGTAAATGTGCACGATTTCGGGTCCAGTCGAGATTTCCCACGTTTGACGCGTTCAAGTGTATTGTCTCAAAAGACCAGGAATATGGAAGACCATTGAACCATTTATATTTTTGTTTGTTTTTTTTTTTGTAAGTTGTATATTGTAATAATAATATAGTTTATTCATAAAAAAGTGTTGATGATGTGTGTGATATCTAGTAAACAGTTGTACAGGTGGTGAAATTTTCATTCATCAATCGATATATAATATCTTATTCTTCTTTTGTGCAGCAGTATGTAGTCTTCCATGTTTTATAAAGCTTTATAAATCCTTACTCAACGACGTTGTTGAGTTCTGACATTTCTATGTTGTGCTTATGGTTATCCATTCAAAGTTCATATTATTGTGGTGTGACATGTAACATAACATAATCATAAAATCTCCAATATCATTTCTTTATCTAATATCTGATCTCATTTTTTTCCCTCGCACTATTGAATCTCGAGATCTTGGCGTTATCTTAGATAGCAAGCTAATTTTGCAAAGCCACCATGCAAGTTTAGTTACCAAAGCTAAGCGCTACTTAGGTTTTGTTACATGTGAATCCAAAAAAATACCGACCTGTTTTGTCTAAAATCACTATATTGTGCATCCGTCCTTTAGTTGAGTTTGCGAGTATTGTTTGGTCACCTACTCAACAAAAAAAGAATAGATAGAATAGAAACCATCCAAAAGAAATTCGCCAGAATAATGTTTTATCGACTACCTTGGTCCAACAGTGTAGAATGCCCATCATATAAGGTTAGATGTTTATTGTTTGGACTGGAAACACTGCAGCAAAGAAGGAGGACGGCTCAGTGTTTATTTTTTTCATAAGGGTACTACTGGACTAGTTGACGCCCCGTCTCTCCTAGCTAGGATTAACTTTACCGCTCCCGAGCGAATGATAAGGTCGCAGACATATATTTTAACTGCCGATTTTCGTTCCAGAGTCTTCTGCACCAATGACTCAATTATAAAAATGACCAATACTTATAATTCACTTAATAACTAAATAGACTTGAATATGACAATGAACCAGGTCAGAAATTATGTAAGATACAATCTTCGTTAGCTTATAGTTCGTAATTTTTTTTTTCTCATTTTTTTCATTTGTACGGTAAATTATTGGTTTGTTCCGAGCTTTAATGTGTCAATGTTATGTTTGATTTCGATTTAGATGTATAATTGTACAATTGTATTTGTTATGTAGGCAGTAACTTGCCAGATAACCTAAACCTAAATAAATAAATAAATAATTTTACACCTTCCTTAATTTATGAACGGCATATTAAAGGCTTTGTCAGACGAATGATATTTTAAAGGAAACTATCGTTAGTTTTGTGTGAATCACTTTTCACAGGCATAGCAAATCGTTATGATTGTCTCTAATTAATATTCGGTATTGAATTATTAAGACTACAAACCAAATCGTAAAATAACAATTTTATTTTTTGCAGTTCTACCACTTTTTCCAACGTGCAGCATGCACTGTACGGTGGATTGTGGCAGTACTGGTATTGGTTGCAACACGTTCAGCTTCCCGAAGAATCCCGTCCCGTCCCTTTGAGTGTACGAAACTCAACTGCCACCGATACAACCGGGGTAATGCACCTCACCTCAGAGTAACTGGCAACAGTGCACTGAAACCGGTGCAACCTCGACGACGACGACGACGACTCGACCATCCCCATCCCGGTGGCGTACAGCAGGACGCAACGGACGCCACCTTACCGTTGTACCGAAAGCGATTGAAACATTTCGTATTCTAAGCCATGTTTGAAGCTTAGCTAAGTCGCTACGGATGAGCTTTGGTGGCTGGCTAGCTGGGTGGGTAGACGGGCTATAGCGTTGGTGGGTTGTTGCATTTTCTCTTGAACGTTACCATCCGAACGACGCTCGGTGTTTGTGTGACGAAAGACGCAAAGCAAACCGCTGTGGGATGCTATGTCAGCAAGACGGTGCTTGCTACAGAGCGGCGGTACACGTAGTGCTGTAGGTTATTTTTGGAATGCTTTTACTGCTGAAGCACAGAGCTGCAGTCACCGGGCAGGGGAAAGCGACGACGATGGACCTGGCCGGGTGAGAAGTCTAGTGAGAAAAAATCGATATTCTTCTAGAGCCAGGCTCATCCATCTGCAGAATCCGAGGTTCCGTGGTGAAACTAAATACCGAAAACTTCCCCGCTTCGAGAGTGGGAAGGAAGATTAGGAAGCTGCACGAATCGATATGAAGCGTAATTTGTGCCGTTGCCGTTGACGTCGACCTGGTGGGAAAGGTCCTTGTCTAACCACGAGCCGGGTTATGGTGTGTGTGTGTGTGTATGTAGGTTTGTGCATGCGACTAAGACAGAAGAAGTTTGTTGTAGCGAAAATGAATCCTCACTCAAGCGGTACATGGTTGCCGCTGGTGTTGTTGTGTAGTTTCGTTCGTTGTTGCAATTATATGTATGCCCGCCTTTAGCCTTGCGTCGGACGGAGTGAGATCAGCAGCAGTTCGCTTACCGTTCTTCTGCCGCTGTCGAGATAGGGTTGGCAACATTATTGGCCAGTTGTGCATGAAGAACTACAAACCGGTATCCCTCTACCGGGCACCATTATCCGGGTGGATAAAAGCGAAGGCAAGCCACCGTGGTGAGTTGTTGTCTCATTGTTGCTTTGCTTTAATTCAACCTGGCGTAGGAAGTCTTGTGCTACTTCGTAGTCGATTGGATGTGGGTTTTTTGGTGCTACTTTTGCTTATTTTGTTAGTATGGCTAAAGCAAGTTAGTATCGTGGGTAGGTCTGACTGTCACCAAATGTAGCCACTGCTGCGACGACTTGAAGGTTCGGTGATTCAATTAGTGCATGGACGTCAATTCCCTCCACCGTGCTGTAATGCCATCCGGTGTATGACGGCACATTACGTCCTACATGAAGTGAATTGCTAAGAATTTGGTGTCGTAATTCAACGCTACGCCGGGTTAATTGTATGTGTGTGTGTGTGTGTGTTCCTTCATTTTCGGACACAATAAGCCTTCAATCACATCCTACACTCAAGCGGGATGTAAAAGAGACAGTACTGCAACACGTACCTACATATTCCTAATGGTTGGCGCATTGATTTCGCTCTTTTTTCCCGGCTACCGCATTCAACCATTTCCAAGCAAAACACGTTGCAAAGCAAAGGACTTTTTAGCATCTCCTTTGCCGTTGTTGGTTAAGTGTTTTTAAAACACACTCCCGGGCCCATTCAGCAGTCGATTTTGTGTAGTGCGAGAAGGGGTGGGTACCCGCCCGGTATAATGTCGTAATATCGTTGAGTGGTAACGTGCTTTGCAAAAAGTCGAATCGAATGGCGATGCGTCAGGCCCGTCCTGTGTTTGCGATGGCGCCGTGCGGGGGCCTGGGGCTCGGGTGAAAATAGATGCAAATTGACGGATGTATCATTCCGCCGATGGCCGGATGATGGGATTATGTAATTTAATTCCGCAAACCGTATCGATGGCCGTTCGGGGTCGGCAAACGGTTGATCGAAGATGAGATGAAAGAAGCTCGATGGATTCTTTTGCTGTGTTTATGTATGTGTGTGTGTGTGTGTGTGCGCGTGTGTGAGGTTGAGGTAGCAGTCAACAGTGCCATGGGACGATCGGTTGAATTGAATTGAAATTTAGAACCGACCGGTCCTGCCTGAATACTAATGGGAGTGTGTCGGGACAGGGCTAGCTGGTTGGTAGTGGCCACAGTGTGGATGGGGGTGAACGTTGTTGAGTGAAAATATTATTGAATCATTTGACAAAACTGGTTCCCCCGTAGGAGTGGAGTGGAACCATATTTGTCATGGAGATAGTAACTTTGTAAGTTAAAGTGAACCGTTTGATGAATAAGCACGCCGTGTTATGGTGTGTTTGCATATTGTATTAGAGTAGGTTTACATTTTTTGCCGTATTTCTTATTGTATTTATAGACTTTAAATCCTACGAGATGCTATTCACTTAAAAATCTAAACTAAAATATTTTTTGAAAATATAAACAATATCAAAGGAAATATGTGATGAAGCTCAGTTTTACAAATGTTTTTTATACTACTTACACAAAAGTTCAAGGCGGATAATATAATATACACTAAATTGGTACATGAAGGTTTCCATGCGAAAGGCATTTTAAACATTTTCATTTCACCGAAACAATCGTAAAATGAAAACTTCCATGGGGGTAACAACATACATTTTAAATGGATTATCTTTGGTTTAATTTAATTTGGTTTGGTCGTTATTGAATGTTATTTTAGTTTACTTTAGTTGATACATTAAATTCTATAGATCAATGTATTACTGTAATAGTAATAAATATTCACAGGTTTGGAATAATTAATTTCATATTAAGATGAGTTTTATATGTATTCCTCCAGAATATTTTATTAACATAATCCAATTTGCTCATTTACTAGCTCATGTACTCGGTTCGTTGGTATGCTACTAAAAGTGTGTCAAACGCTCGCATAAGCAAGTTTTACTAATTGAACTGTTGTTATATCGTTATCTGCTAGATAAAAACAAAGTAAACAGTGTTACTGTGCACACAGTTTGTGACCGGTGGTTGATGTTTTCCCCCTGGTGGCGTCTTGAAATCTTACAAAGCCTACGTTCCTCTCGACTCGCAAAAGTTTGCATAAAATCACAAACGAAAAGAAAAGCAACAACCGTATGAAAACAGCACGGCACTCCGGCAACAGCCGGTCGTATGTTAAAGTGGTCCAGAGTGTGTTTCCATTCCCTGCCATGCGGAAATTTGTTGAAAGGTGGAGCGTTGCATGGCTCGGACAAGGATGGTAGTGGGGAGAGTTTCTTCGCATAAAATTGTATAGTTATCACATTGGTGAAGCAAGGTAGATTTTATTTCTTTGCTTCGTTTGGTTCCTTTTCCTTGCAATTTCCCTCCCCTTTTCACTCTCCACGCACCGAGTGGAGCGATAGAAAGAAACGTACCAAAAATGTATTGTCACCCTGGATTGCCTGTGCCTTTCCTCCGGCTCGCCACAGACGGTGCGACTAAACGTTCATTTACATATGGCAAGTTATCAGTATTCCAGGGATGCAGTGAAACAGTTTAGTCTTGCGTCTTGCAAAGCGGCGACCGACGGAGCACCATCCCGGCGAAGAAAAGAAGCAAACCCACCAGCAACTACGGGAACTACGAGTGATTGTAATAAATCTCTGAGAGCGTCCTCGACGTACGTACGGGAAAAGGACGATGCAACCCACGGTGTGTTGGTACGGCGGTTCGTTCACCGAGCTACAGCAGTGTCCTCGGTCGGTCGGTTCGGCATCGGCGGGTAGGACGAAGACCGCTAAGTTCAGTGCACGCTGAGGGCCACACTTGAGCGAGGAAACGGTAAGGATCATCAACATTAAAAAGCATGAGCATCCGCACCGTACTTGTCACGCGTGTGGCCCTTTTGCGCGTCTTCCGCCACGAGTCCCAATCTCACCTCTCCCTCTGCCTCAACCCAGCACACGATGGGTTGCGATGGTGGTGGTAAGGCACGTTCACTTATGCTTTTTAAGCACCATCACCGACATTTGCCCGTGCGCTAGTGTTTTTTGTTGGTGTGTGTGTGTGTGTAGATGTTGTATGCGCTTGGATCTCTTTTCCCTCTGTCCTTCCGTTGTTCGTGTTGCGCCGGCGGCAATGTGTGAGCGGTCGGAAAATGGTTTAAATATTTAATGATTATATTTAACTCTCGAGAGCGCGCTACCCCGGCGCGCGGAGGTGGACGGTGAAAGAGAAAGAACGTCCACAGAACGTGACGTGGTGGTCAGTCGGGGATGAGTAGGATGACAGCAATCAGCAATCGGCATACGGGAGTCTGGAGTGCGGTGCCGCAGGCATTACTCCGCTCGCCATCTTTGCTCCGCGTGTGATGGGAGCTTTTGTTGGCGAGTGCTTCTTCTCCTTGCACCCGCCAGCTAAATGCTGTCCTAGATAATCTCTGGTGACGGTCTTGCAAACCGAAACATGGCAAAACAGCAAGTAGTCAATCGTGTAGCGCTGGAAAGCGTTGGTGCGAACAGAGACAAACACATGTCGGCGAGGAGAGCGTGTGTGTGTGTGTGCTTTTCCCATAATGCGAATTCTTTTGAATGAAGCATTTTGAAATTCTTTTCAACGAAGGAAACAAATGAAACATACTGTGTATATGTGCTAAAATGAAGAATACGAGCAACTCCAGTCATATAATGATGTTTCATTTGAATGAATGCGACATTCTATGCAATAGTAGTTTGTAATGTGTGTAGTCTTAAGGTAATGTAAGCTTAATTATGCACGGTGGCTATATTTGAGAAGCAGTTGGTAGTTGACAGATTGTGTACTCAAAGGGAAAATACAACCAAACCGGTTCAAACAAACCGGCGAGGTTGTTCTCGGCTGTTTACCATAATACTCAAAAGGTCTTTTGTGCAGTAAACCCTGAATAAGATCGAATGTGAGGGACCAGACATAAGGTGTTTATTTTCCCCTTCAATTAATTTAAGAACATAATAGGTGGATTAAACTCCAACCACTCATAATATAATCGCTTAAACCTATCGAATAGTGCTTTCGTCGGTTTTGTGTCGAATTGGGCGATTTATCGATGGAATTCAAATAGTACAAAATTATAGGCAAGTTGTTAGCTCATTTCTTTTTGGAATACAGTTGCCACATTTATGGAGGATAAATAAATGAAAATAAAATAAATAAGCAAAATAATAAAAAATGTAATTGATCATTGATGGATTATATGCAAACGTTATTGAAAAAGGACTGTCAAACGTATTAAAATGAAGTAGAACTGGTCGTGGCTTCTAGGTCTTGCGTATTTGTTCCAAATAGGAAATCCGTCGTAGATGTGTTTTTGACGACTGTAAAACGGGACTGGTTTTCTTTTGATCTACTAGCCACTGAAAGTTACATCATACGCAAGATGGTGTTGGTTTTTAGACAAACAGATCTTTTCGGAGATAATTTTCATACAATCTACCTACATAGATGCAGCTCACACACACACACACACACACACACACACACACACACACACACACACACACACACACACACACACACACATCCAAAAGAAACAATCAAGCCAACTTTTATTCTACGACTGCCATCAATCTGTCAAACTTTCTCAAACATCTACATCTCAGAAATCTTCCCACTCGCCGAGCTAAACGAGGGCGTAAAAAGCACAACCACTCAAACATCAGCCAGCTTCCTGTGTGGCTTTTCGAGCAGCAAACATAATAAGGCATTGCTATTAGCTACCTCCCACGGGGGCATTTACTCACCTAATGGTTGCATCAGATAGCGGAACCGACCATTTAAACTCCAACCGACGTCGAGAACTTTCACCGACATAGACACACACATACACACATGCTTTATATTTTTCCGGCACAAAACCAGTGCACACCCACTCACGCCTTCGTACGTTGAAGCAAAGAAGCTGAAGCGTTAAAAAGCAGGCAGTAATTGAAACGAAATAAAATTACGTCGAAATTATTGATAAACAACAAGGTTGTTTTGGAACAGTGTTAGCTGGCTAGAAACGAATGGAGCGGCATCCCTTTTAATCCCTACAATGTTCTACAGCGAACGAACTACACACACACACACACACATACACCTACACCAAGAATTCTATGTTTTTGCTCGTGCCGGTTGTCTCGCGTGGGAAAAGAAAATGTTTTTCTTACGTTTGTTTGCCTCTTCGGGGTGTGCGATGGCACAGGCACTCCTCCTTCCCCTCACGCCCCATGCTCTGCCTCGCACCGGCGCAGGACGTGTGGGTGGGTTAGATTACGTTTCGTGATTGTTTCCCGGTTAATTATCCGGCTTGTTATTATTCTGCTGGCATCAAAAGACGATGCGATCTTACCCGGACGCTCATAAGCACATTCACCGCCGGATGATACGACCACCCGCGTTGTTGTGCAGTGTGTGTGTATGTGTGTGTGTGTGTGTGTGTGTGTGTGTGTGCGAGTGTTTTGTTTGGTTAGCAGTCGCATCCCGTTTTCAGGTGCTTAGTACGGTACGGGCTTGTGAGTTTGTCGCTTGTTTTGCCTTTTTCTTGCTTCCTCGTGCCCGTACAAATTGAAGAACGTTTCACTACACTCGGAGCGGGAGGGTTTTTGTTTTTCTTCCTTTTTGTGGGCATAAGGGCCGCTCAGGGTACTCGTCTTGTGGAAGTTTAGTTTCGATTTCGATGCGCGATGGCGTGCTCGGAGTAGATTACCTTCTAAAGTGGCGGAAAAATAGTGGCAGGCGAACGCGAACGTGATCACTGCCATCGGACCACTTCACACTGTTGTGGAGGGATGGTATAAAAATCGAAACGAAATGGAAAAAAAAATGCTTGGAATAAAAAGGCAAAGCAAAGGCACAACCAATGGCCCCCACATTCGCTGGATGAAGAAAGGCAATTCTGTCCGCGGAAACTCTTGAGAAGCGTCCGGACCGAGGCTTCGTCGTCCCCTGGCGAACACAAACTCTCCACTCAGCTGGCCAATAACAATGGCCCCCAATAATGTTATCATTTGAAGGCATTTCGAGCTGGCCGCCCCGTTGTACGTGCCCTATTGGACAACCCCGGAAGGTGCAATTTGGCCGATTGCTTATGGGCTGGCTGGAAACGATTTAAGCGAACGGTTGTTTGCAATAATCCAATACAATAATATCCAATCAGTCGTGTTCCAGCGGAACGGGCCAAAGTGCAGCTACACATGAAATCATATTTAATGGTGGCGGCGGGCTAGAAAGGTACGGTTTTATTGGCTGCTGTCGTGTACCGATCTCGGTACGGCGGGTGCGCAATGCGGCTCTTCACTTTGTCTTGGTGGACGCATGGAAACGTGGCGTCGCGTGTCCAATGGCTTTCCCTCCTTAACTCCCCTTTGCGGCACACGGTGTGACATCTTTCTTGTTTTTTAAGGCCCTATTTGCCGAGAGCCGGAGGAAACAGAAGGTAAACAAAACGGGACCGTTAATGGATTGTGACGAAACGTCGATGCCAAGGTGAGGAGGAGCCCATTTCGGTGAATCCATGGCACAATCAATCCCCACGCTCAGCGAGAGATCGCTGGCGCAGGAGAAAAGCTGCGGGTGTCGATAATCCGGTGTGCAGTCGGTTAGCCTGGTAAGAGGTTTTCACGCAATGGTGGCGGTGGCTAAAGAGAGATAGAGCAAAAAAAAAAAAACGCTTTTCCCCATCAGGCACTGTTCCGGTTGAAGTAGTTTGGTTAATCTGTTTGCGTTCGGTTATTAAATCATCCTTCAAGCGGTACGAACACGGGGCAGTGAACACGCCGAGCCACCGACACGAAACAAAGCAAAAAAAAAAGAAAGATACACACCGAACCGAAACAAACAACTGCCGGGCGTGTACAGTGGTCCGGTTGCAAAGGGAAACAGTGTGGGCGGAAAGCCGGATACAGCTTTCTCCCAGCCGGTAGGACCGATGGGTATAGCGTTGGAAGAGAGAGGCAAGTGCACGAAAGCAAAAAATGGTACCACCTCTTAACGCTTGCCAAAACGGCGGTAAATCATGCACATGGAATGGAACGGATTTTTCCGAATTCCCCCCCCCCCCATGCATCGTGATTGATGAGCGGTGATTTGTGCCGTACCGTGTCGAGCGAGGGCTGCTTTCGCTCTATTTATTTAGCCCTGCCCAACACACGTCCACCGCACAGCCAACCCCCACCGACTCGCCCGGTCGGAGGGTGTGCCGTTCGACCACGGCCCACGGGTTTGTCCTGTCACTGAAAGCGGGGGGGGGGATTTCGGGATTTTAGCCAATGAGGTGCCCGCTGTCAAAAAGCGGCATGGTGAAGCGGTACCATTCACCAGTATGGCACGTTTTCGCTTTCCGCGTGAGCAGGTCAGGGGGTTGCAGTGGCCGTGCTGATGATAGACAACAGGCGAACGCAACCGGTCGGGTCGGGAAGCGTGGTGCTACTGCTCGGTGGATTAGGGCTGTGATAAACCATGGATTTACGCTTTTACATTGTCGGTTTGGGACAAATCGAAACAAATCAATTGAAGGTTCGGTTTGCTCGCCCATCTGGTCTCTTGTGGGTTTATCTATGTGAAAGCTTCGCTTGAAAGCGCTTAGCCACTCGATGAGTGCTGATTGATTGCGGTGCATAGGCGATGCGCTTTGGTGGTGATTATGGGAAATGCCAGCGATTGGAGGGAAGAGATTTAAAATTCCGTTAGCAGGATGGTAAACTCATTATGTGGCTTTATAGATGGGGGAACAAATTAGTATTTTAGTGTTGTGTGATGTAGTAGTAGTAGTAGTAGTTTATTTGAATTCGAAGCAGTTAATGTAATTATGTTTTACAAATTTTTCTTGCGATAATGGGTTCGACTCTTAAGCTTTCCTCATTAAGGTTATCTGTGTAGCAATTGCTGGATTTTTCGATTTTGTTTTGATGTTGAGTAAGTGTTGTGTAATGAGAATGAAAGATCCTTTAGAAATGATACTTTATTACATATACTAGTATACTTTATTATTTTTAAGTTGTCTAGTACTCTTTGGTTGACTTAAATGGTTTATTTAAGTTAATTAATAAAAATCCTTAGGATATTGATAAAAGTCCATAAGTTCTAATTGAAGCTTTTAGTCAATTGATACGCGCGTCAGTCCACTGACACAAAGCATTCATGCTGTTTTTGTTAACACATAATTCACACCGCATATTTTAGATACAGCTTATCTGTTATTGACTTGGACGTTGTCTGTTCTCTGTACGCTTTATGTGCTGCAACATGTCCTAAAGCTATGGCTCTAAAAATACTTAACACTTCATGGTTTGGTTCAGCATAACATCACTTTTCGTTCGATGGAAAACAAATTAGCAAATCGTTCGTGCATATACAAGCCAGAAGCTGTGGCATCGTGGGGGGCAGAAAATATGGAAGCCAATAACACGTTCTACATCAACATGCTCCAATTTTGTTGGATAAACGCTTCCCACCGCATGGTCTTTCTCCCGCCGTTCTGTTAGCATATCTGTACATGTGCGTATCTGTCCTCTGAACCATGGCATGCTATAAGGTTCAAAAATAGAGCAGAAATTTTGAATATATTTACCCCGCTGCTCACACATTTTGACTCTTTCGATGGAGGCGCCTGGTGGCTGGGCAGAGTTGCTCGAACGTGTAGATGGAGATGCCCGGTAGTTTACTCGCATGATGCACAGTGCCCGATAGGTCAGTATGCTGCAAAAGGTTGCTTTTTTTATAGAACTAGTGCGATGTGTGTCAATCGGTTGTATATAGGTGCGTTAAATGTGTACCTTTTCACTAGGTTGCTGCAGTGACCTTCCTTGGGAAAACATATTCATGACTACATGATGTTGGTAAGCTGTTATAATACTTAGAGATATGTTTGAACAGCGGAATGTTTGTAGAATAAAAACATGCGATGTAACATATTTTATGTGGCATTAATGACGAGAAAATTAAAACCACAAATTAGTCGTTCTTAGTTAGTTTTGTACGTAGATGATTTATGTAAAGCACGCTGAACCGAAGGTATTACATAGTTAGCATTAATCATATCGTGTTAGTATAATATTATATATTATAATTATATATAATTATAAATAGTATAATAATAAAAAAATATACAAAATATAATTATACATAGTAAAATAAGACAAAATCCGTTGGTAAGCACTTTGATTTTGTGAAAGAATATAAACAAAAAAAAAACAAAATCACATACAGGAGAGTGTCTTACGACTCTACTGATATTTTTCATGTTTTTTACTTACCCACATGCTTACCTTCAAGATATGTATGTAATACATGTATGCAAGTATTTCCAAAAAATACAAAAATCACACTCTTGACCTGTTGCAATAAATGGTAGGACGGTTGTGTGCCATCTTATGTATTGAAAAGTAACTGGTATGGAGTTCTTGGCCAGTGATATCCTGCAAATACAATCAGAGTTATGCTTCACTATTATTTTTCTAGTTATGCGTGTTCAACGTAATGATTTTATTATGTTTCAAGGATTAGTAAAACAGAAAAACAAAATCTATATCCTATCACCTAATCCTACGGCAGCAAACGAGTCATGTCAGTCGTTTACACAATTATTCCGATACGTTCTACAATCGTACTACTCTGCCACTCACACACACACACAGTAACATATTTGAACTTTTTATAATCTCACTTAATCTTTCACCTTTCATTCCAATGCCGAAAACATCGATAGTCAGGTACGCTCCCGTAGGTGAGCACTTTTGCATCCTCGCAAATGTGTCA
>AXCO02006296.1:0-18661 GCA_000473525.2 Anopheles melas | reverse complement strand
TTGACGGGTTCCGTAAACCTAGTGCTAATAACGCCATGAATAAATACAGGGTTTTCCAGGAGTTCTCATAACTGTGGCACACTTTATTGACTCTTTGCTATGTGAAATGAACTTAATGTAATGGGAATTGGGCTCTATAGCACCCTAGTTGGACAAATGCAATAGGAATTCCCAAGGTACCTGTCCAAAAAGGATGCCATAGAGTCCAATTTCCAACAAATGAAGTTCACTTCCAATGAGAAGTAGTGTCCCACTACTATGTGAATCCCTGAAAACAACTATAATTATATTTTTTTAAAATGATTTTATATAAATCAATTCAAAACTAACAGGAGCGCATTTAGAGTAAGGCAAAAAGGATTTACATGATTTTGTAACATATAACGCTTATATACATATACCATTATATCCATAGATCTCAGTTGCACCATACGAGCAAAACAATTAGGCATCTGCAAATGACAATGACTAAGCCAGCTACTGGCCATCAGCAACGTGCATCAGGTGTTTTGTTCTTACGCCGAGCAGCATCTCTAAGCTACAATAACTGCTTTAACGAGCAGCATAATAATGTTCTTAACAACACCATTAGTTGTTTTTTTGCTTCACCGCTATTTCTTATGGCACAATATATACTATCATCTCAAAACTGGAAAAGGAATGTAAAGCACCGTCCGCAAATGCTGCTGCTGACTGCTATTACCAGCCCAGTACAGGCGCATGCTATTCCAAGAAAGGGATGACATCAATTAGCCTCATTCGCTCGGTGTGAAACGATTTTATGGTGAGAGCTTTTGAGAAGTAGGACATCAAACATGATTCAAAAATTTTTGTAGCAAATGGTGCTCCTTTCATCTTTGTTGCTTCCGGAAGATTCTGAAACACATCCGTACCTCTGTCGCGAGACAGTTTAGTAGCAATCTCTAAACATATTTTCAGAAAATTCGTTACTTTGAGAAAAGGGTCACGTACATATTTATTGTATGTTTATGCCAGAAAATTTGAACTTTCCATCCTATCTATCTGGCGGTTTGCGGTCAATTGAAGGAAAATTACGTTAAATAAATAATCAATTGCCTACAGCCTTCGACCTTTTTTAATGCTCTCTAAAGAGTGACTCACTAGTATAAGCCTTTGATGTTCGCGTAAAAATAGCCTAAAGTTGATGGCTATCTACAACGATGCAAAAAAGGTATCGCTTGAGCTTAGACTGTGATACTGCGTGAATTAAAGGTAAGCGAACATTTTGATAGAGTTTTGGACACCCTGCAGAGACGATGAAGACTTTTATCAACACGTGTAGATCCATGCGGTTGGTTTATGTTATTCCTGGTCATGAATAATGGAATGAGTAATTAATTCTGGTAATTAACTTACTTGATTGCAATGTATCTCCAAATTGCTAGCGTTACTGTTAACAGTATTGAGATCGTATGTAATATTTGAGTAAAATGCATGTGAAACATTAGATAAACGGCCCAAGAATATGGGTAGTCTCGACGATCTGCGGAAAAGAAAGAGATTTTTTTTTAACTTGAAAGAATAAAATACATTCAAATAACATTATTAATTTAGTAGAATTTAATGTAATCAATTAAAACTCAATATATATTTATGTGTTAGTAACTATATTTTACTTGAAAACAGATGATCTATAAAAATATTTGGGCTTTACTATTTAGATAATTTGGTCAATGCGCATAGCGTATCTTCCCATCATACATAATAGATCCTACGATTGTGACTCTCTTCATTGGCGAGGATATCTCTTAATCCTAATAATCTTATTCCTAATCTTATATCTCATATTCCTAATAATCTTATTTTCTATACGTGCCAAAATGATTAACTTATAATGAATTTGGAATAAATTACATGTAATTTGCCATGATTAGAAAAGGGTTGACTTGAATTATTTTGTTCTGTAGTTTACTTATTTGCTGTACATAGTGTACCTAATTATGTTGTAATATGATTAACTGATGCAGTAGTCTTTAGCAAAAATACAATAGAAAGAAAAGAACGTTTTCTCGGAAATCATCTTTTATTCTGTGAGACTTTGTCTTTCAGACTCACTTTAATGAGAAAAATCTATATCTAAACCATGGGATGAGATAATTAATTCATCAAACTCGACAGATGTTTTATCGTTTTCGATATTTTCCTCATGCTTGCAAGATTCATGTTCCTCGAGGCAGACTCGAGGCATTTTCTTCACCACACTAATCTACTGTTCGGAACGATTCAAGGGAAAGAACATGACAAGCATATCATAATAATAGCTTTCAGCGGAAAGAACAGCACTCTTAGAGCTGGAAAGTTATAATCGACACAGCTAAGGAACGCAACATGAGCCCGTTACAGAAAATGAGACCTATGGGCATCAGACATCTGTTGCTTTTCATTGTTGAGCATCATTCAACTTTTCTATTTATAATATCTTGACATTAGATTAGAAGAGCAAAGAATTTTGCAATGATTTGACTATCCTTTAAATGTATCGTCTTAACTTTCTTATTTTTTGTTTTATTTGGATTGAGAAATTTAGTAAATCTAGATCGTCCTTTAACTCTGAATCTACGAAATTGTTGTTGCAGAAATATTTGTTAGCCAAATGCCATCGACAAAGTTTTTTTTTAATAAACGGATTTATGTTGCCACAAGAGTTCAACTATCTATGATTCTATGATATACTTCGTTCTATTCATTCAAGATTTCAAACCATGACGGTCATGTTGTCAAGCCGTAACATACAAAATATATAATATTTCATTAATTTATCATTGTCATGTTTCCAATTCATTTGCCATGTGCCGCCGAAAATTGTAAATCAATATATAGAAATAACACTAGGACAGCTGTTGTAAGAGACAACTGTGCTCGTTAAAAAAACGAGCATTACTAAATATCTGTTCTCTGGTCTTATCATTGAAATGAATATTTCTGAAGCACAAGGGAGTAAAATGTAAAGTTGTCAACAATACACTGACATGTATAAAAATGTTCTCCAAAAAGCTGTATCATGAAGGATTCTAAAGCTTTGCCCTTAGGGATACGGTTTGTTTTGTTGATAAGCATAAGTGTAATGTGTTAAGATGGATCGAAATGCGTATCTACCTAGAAATGGGAGGCGCATTGAACCGAAACAAAGAAAAGCGTTTGTTATGCAGCACTCTAGACAGGTTTTCCGAGCGATTAACATTAATCCTACTCACGTCGTTTTATGAGGTTTCGTCACACCCCACATATATTCGAGCCAAACGATTAGATCTCTTAAAATATGTAATAGGTTGCAGTTGAAACATGAAAGACGTCTTTAAAACATGATTTAAGAAACATCACATTTTGTTATACAAAGCATAAATAATGCTGCTGGCGGCGCTAATGAATCAAAATGTTTATTGATCGCGTTTAAGATTAACTTTATTCATGCTCGGTTTGCTGAAATATATATAGCGGGTTTTTTTTTTTTAAATATAATTACTCACCTGGAAGTATAAGATACATATAAAATGCGAACGGGATGTACTCGAGCATTACAAACATGTCTGTCACGGAAAGCCATTTTAGAATACGATTTATCGGCACTTTGGTCATATCCTTCCTAGTCAGCACTACAATGTTGAGTATATTGGCTATTGTGCCAAAGAAACATATCTGAAAAAATGGCAACCAAAAGTATGATTGATGAGCATTTAAAATTATTCCGTTTCTCAAACCACACTCTCGGAATTCAGGCGTTCCTGTATTATTATTTAAAAATAGGTCAACATATCACACCGATCTTAAATACTATCTGACCACAACATTCGCGCTTCGGAAATAATTGTACCCGCAAATGTCGAACCAAATTCCATGAGCGTCCGATGTGTTGGTAGCATAAATGCACCATTGTTGCGGCTGATGATAATTTAGATGAAAATCAACCACCCTTACCGCAAGCGAAATTTGCATTAACTCCGTCGTCGCATGACAAAAAAGTTCCACAGTAATTGCGTTGGTAATAAAGTTTACTTCTGAAGTTTAATCGGCCTTGATTTGTAGGAAGCTTTGTTTTGAACCGTACTGTATGTGTGTACACACAGATGAAATTGAATGAATTTCTACCGTGGTTGCATTATGCCTATACAAAAAAAAAACAAATTCTGTTCCGAAATTATCGTGGGACAAATATTAGCCAACGAAAAGCACATCATCCTTGTTTATGTGTGCAAAAGTATAGCGAGCAATTTATGCTAAAGTGTGTGTGTGTGGATGGAAAGCTAAAGTGTTTGGCTTCTACAGAAACGGGCGGCATGAGATTTTACTTTTGCTAACCATCCCGAGGGCTAAAAATACGGAAAAGAAAAGCTGCTTTCCAGACAGGCGTTCCTTTGCACACGTGTTTTTATTCCCCAAGAGTGCAGGTAAACTTTGTATGACATGTATGACAGAAAGACTTATGTTACTGCATACTATGTTGATCAAGCCGTCTACTGGTAGGATCAGTTTGACTTTCTTTGTACATTTTTTTATTTTTTATTTCAAGTTTGATGAGTTTTTCCAGTTTTAATTATTCTTTTTTTTTTTTTTTTTTATTTTTTATTTCAAGTTTGATGAGTTTTTCCAGTTTTAATTATTCTTTACAAACGATATCAACCATGGATGTTATTTCCATATGCATTTTCACATAAACAAATAAAGAGTATTGGATATTCTAAAATGTAACGAACTATTGCGATTCAACGTAGCGAAAGCAAATATATATTATGTTAAAGTGCAATTAACACATAAACTAAATGAGAATTGTTATTAATGCCCAAAGATGCAATAGTATTTTTTTGCATCTATGTTCACAAACACACAACATGTGACGACAAGATGAGAAGAGAGGTACACATCAGCTCGGATACAACATTACTCGCTGCTTTTGCCCCCCAGTGGAATATGGATTTCCAGCGAAGTAATCATAAAGGCAAGATCTGTGAACTATCTGGAGGGCAATACATCAAGTGCTTTTGGCAGGGATAGGAGCTCTGTACAATTCACTCGGATCTCAGAAGTATATGGAAAAGGGAACCACGTGGGTCTCTTGTCTTATTATGCACATCTGTTTGCTAGTGTTTTCACCATATGTACATTCGTTTAGCCCTGGCCAGATGGCAATGAGCTTTGGGATAGAGCCAACTGAAGCCAATTACATAGTATATTCGTTTAATTAAAAACATTAGGATGTAGTTCCAGGATAATTTCATTCCACGAATAAAATAACATAGATAGTTACAGTCAATCGTTAAATCGGATATCATGCTTCAATGGTCATTTGACGTTATTAAGCACACCCATTTTTCCCCCATAGGTAGCCCAGGTTAAACGATTGTTCGATACGTTTTCACTAGTATGGATAGTTTGGCACAAGCATTGACTGGTTTAGGAAGTTTTTCGTTCACTAGGCGACGTAGAAATGTATTAGCAAAAGGATATTAATCAGCAACTTACCACAAGTGAAATGTAGCCATGTAGCAATTTGTACTCGAGCAGTATTTCCCGAACGGCCCCTTTACAATAATCGCTACAGTTGGTCGCTTCCACATCGTCCACGTCGGCATGGTCTGGAATCGTTCGGTTTAGGAAGTTCAGGGATTGAAACACCCTTCGCAGGAAGTCGTTCACATGCTCCTCGGTGATGTTGTGCTCAGTAATGTTCTGATACTCGAACGCATGCAGATAGTAACTGGCTCCGGTTTCGTCCATGTTGAATCGCGTCGCGAGTATATAGAGTAACCGTTGTTTAAACTCGGCGGCGTTCAGCACGATAGCCCTGGCAGAATCGTTGCTGTAGATGTAGTGCAACCATTCTAAGACACGTTCTTCCACACACTGGTGCTCCATACTGCCAGGATCAATCAACGCCGCCAGGCGGCGTTAGATCGTACCAACCGTTCCCGAGGTCTGAATCCATTTTCTGCAAGAAAAACCCATCCCGTATGCACCGTGGTTCAGTTGAACGAATATCACAATCATATGATACCACGATGGGCAACAGGATTATGATGAAACAAATTGTTAGTAAAACCCTTACCAGGGGAATAACTTTCATTCGCGTATCAGCGGACCGTTGGGAATATGTGCTGAGCAGAAGCAGGATAGAACATACATTTCGTTCACTGTTACTATATCCGTTTTGAAATGGGTCAAGAAACCCAGTGGTTGATTTCAGCGAACCCGATTAGCACAAGTTTGGCTCTGCTTTTAGGAAGTACTTTTGACAGCCAGCTGAAATCGTCTTTTTCGGAAGTAATCGTATTGACATGCCCTTTCGTATTCATAGCTAATCCGAGCGTGCAATGCAAATACACAAAATACTTCTTAACAACGCTTGATTGTGGGTTTGAATAACGAGAGATGACAAGAAGAAATGAAATTGGCAGAACCATAATAAACTTGGCGCTCGGTCAACTCAATTCAATTGGCTTAAAAGTGCTGGATTAAAGCTGGGACCCACAAAATCAGATCACAGGATGCTGGAATTTGAGGGTTTTAGTTTATGCATTTAAAGTTCCCTATAATAAGCCAGCATGAGAGCAACCATTTCAAACGAATTGAAAAGAAATGAAATTGTAACGATTGAAATACCACAAAGAGAGAGAGTGTGAATTCAATTCTGAAAGAGGGAGCGCGTCAAACACTAGGATAATTGGAAATCGGTTTGAAAATTCGAAGAGTAATACAGATTTTGCATTGGCGATATAAATTGATTTTTTTTATGTATTCTGGTAACAATTTCACGCGAATTGGTTTCACAAATTTTACGATACTTTGTAGCACAAGAAAAATGTACAAGATTATAATACGAATCGATTCATTGATTAGCTTTAAACTACCGATAAAACTTTTAACGTAGGTGGAAAGCAATACGCTAATTTAAGTAAATAATGAGCATTTTACTTCAAATTTACATCTCCGTCGTCATATGCAGTAGTATTTTTTTTTAAGTTCTTATTACATTATTACTGCTTATTATTACTTATTACATTACAAAAGAAATAACCTTTTTTTAATTGATTAATTGACATTGTTTCGCCCGGTGATGCTCTATCCTCTAAGAATCTTGGGCCATCTGAATGAGCGATGCAAACGCTCTGGGCGTGTTTCAGCGACGGATTATTATTTTCACATGTTTCAGGATACAATTTATCTCAAGACCTTTGAACGCAGTGTTCGCATTTGAAACTCTGTAATACTGTATATAAAAAAAGGTTTGACATGTTCGTTACTGATGCTCGAGACGCATGATAACATTTCTGCGAACCATTTTTCTGCTGAACAAATAAAAACTTAGACGTCATGAACCTAAATATAATTGCCATACAGCAATCTCCGTAGCTTCGTAGCAAATTGTCACTCCAATGGAACAGTAGAGGATCAGTAAGTTTGTATCAAAGTGGTACCCACGACCTGTGATGTGTTGAACCGCTTAATACTGCCCCAAAACATGCTCATTTCATATGAACAGCGTTTCTAAATTGCATATTTACTTGAACAAAAAAAAAACACGAAAGGAAACTTTACAAGAAAATCAATTTCGTTTTTCCAAAATTGAAGGTAAGCAACTATGTGTATATATGTTTTCCTATTTTCGAAGCACACCTTTCCGATAAGGACCGTTTTACATGAAATAACAAACATCAAACGGATTCCGCCCTGCGTTCAATACGCGACATGTAATTGAACCTTAGATCGTTCGTGAATAGTTCGCATGGAAACCTGAAGCAACGCTTTTCCTTTTGCCATGATACAATTTACTTTGCACGCCAACAAGTGAAACTCTCGGCTCAGCTATTTATGCATGCCTATTCCGCTTCTTTCGTCGTGCTTGGTATGAAAATGTCTGTTGATTTTGGATGAAGGGAACGCACATTGCAGGAAAGTAAATATAAACTATCTAAAACATGCCATGTCAATACAAAGTTTAGTTTTTATTATTTTATGTGGTTGTAAAAAAATGCATTTTCGACGGTTTGTGCATATGGAAAAAATCACAACTATTTGGGCGCCTTACATATTTGATACAATATAATTGAAAATGTTACTTAAATAGAACATTTATGAGTGTCTGTTAGGTAGCAAAAATATCACATATTTCGCAAAGTACTATGAGATCTTATCCTTGATATTGAAGGAACGGAAATGTTTTCGCATATGGAGTTGCCAATAACAAAAACCAACCTTGCACCAGCTGGTTAGATTGCATACTAGCGTTATAGAAATAAAAATGTATTATGGCGCCACGAATGTTAACGTCGCAGGGTAAGTCACGTCACGAAGAAAACACAAGTTCTTTGGCTGTTGTCGTTTAACCCGAAGACTGTCTGAATGCATCCATGCGTGACACACAATAAAAGGAATCGGAAAATTGTCGTTCAGTTTTACCTTTTGTACAGGTTTTTCGCCATTCCTTCGAAGAACCAAACGGTGGTGTATGTATTTTAAAAGCTCAATTGAATGGAAACTGTTCCGGTTATGGTGAGATTTCCTCAATTTATGTACTATGATGGAGATGAACGCTGGGCAACGTTCGTGTAGGGCATGTGAAAGGTTATGGAACATAGTTTATTTATCGGTTCGTAAAAAAATGACGGTTCTGTTCTAAGGTTCTGAGCCATTTCACCCACAATCAAGATGGAAGCAAATTGTCGACGAAATTTTTGGCGCAATTTCATCAAAAATTTATTATGGTTTCATTGTAACAGTTGGTTCAACGTCAATAAAAACCACCGTATGTGGAGGAGATCCTGACGATGGCAAAGGCCGGCTGGATACGATGGCTGAGGCATGTTATGAGGATGCCGGACTTAAGCTCCACCAAGAAGGTGTTCGACCCCCAGTTCGACACAACTCAG
This sequence comes from Anopheles melas, assembly GCA_000473525.2. Classification (NCBI taxonomy): domain Eukaryota; kingdom Metazoa; phylum Arthropoda; class Insecta; order Diptera; family Culicidae; genus Anopheles; species Anopheles melas. The sequence goes on along the minus strand of AXCO02006296.1, from coordinate 9,779 downwards.
AAGAGAACAGCGAGTTTATTGGCTAGATCAGGTGAAGCAAAACCTGTCGGAGATCGGGTGTCTACATGGATGGGAGGCTGTAGCGAGGGAATGAGCATCCTGAAGAATTATTGTTGACCGGGCCATGTCACGACGACGTGAGCAGGCTAAAACAAGAAAGAAAGAGAGCGACAGAGATACACCACAGAGTGCGTGACAGAGTCAACGAGTTTAGAAAACTTTTTTGAGGTATGTTTTTTTTATTAATATGCTTATCGCATAATTTAATCAATATCTTTGATTGTTTTAACTAATAACCTTAATTTTAATTTTATCCACAGCACAGTGCGCATGGGTGGGGACAATTTAAATGGAATACGAAAAACGATCGTATACATAACAGATGGTTACCGGGCCCCACTGAAAAAGTCATCAGTTCTCGGTAAAGCGGAAAGGAAACAAAATTCTTGTTTTTGCACCATGTGTGGTGTATAACGAGTACCGATAGATGACAATGTAACAGTAAACTGTAGGCTGCATTTATAAAAAGCTATTTAAATAGCAACCTTCAATGCAATCTACAACGCTGATTTTATGTATTTTAAATTTGGGTAACACAAAGAAATCTATATAACCTGTTATGCAGTCTAGCCTTGCTTATTCTTGAATTAGTTTTGAAATGAAATGAAATATAACAATTACACAGTTTTTGCCATTTCAAAAACAGAAGTTGGGCTTACTCACCAAAAATTTGCCATAAGAAGAGATCGAATTACGATCGATTTTATATGCGTATTTTGAATCTCATACAAAATATTTCATATTACTGTTTAAACAGTTTTTGAAACTTGAACTGGACAAGAATTGATATTTTATGTGTATCAATTGTAACGTTCTAGGGCAGTGGTCTCAAACCTGCGGTCCGCGGAGGCGAATGATGCCAACCGGCTCAGTCTATGTAAAAATAAAAAAAAAAAAAACTTGTGGCCCTTGGTGTTAACAGACGTAGAATTTATTTTTAAAAAAGAAAAGCTTATTATTATACATATTGTGCATTTTTGCCCCCACCACTAATATTACATTTTCAACAGGCATGTCTAGAATAATATTAAAACATATTTTTGATCAAAAACTTTGAACTAAGTCGAAAAATGTATGCTCTCAGTGAAAGTCAAAAGTATCGGAAGTTCCGATTCGGAACCTATGAACACTCCACCTGAAAATCCACCATGTTATGTGATAGACAATACCTGAAACTAATAGCATTATATACTGTATTACAGAGATGTAAAGAAAAAAGTCTAACGATGAAATATATCAATAATCAAATATAAGATGTAAAAAGAGATTTTGTCAAATTGAAAAAAACATGTTTTTCTTTTATTTTGGTCACTATCAAACATAATAGATATGAGGCGTTTTATTTAACAAATGATAGACAAATGAAACCCATAAACATGCATTCCAATAAAATTTACTTAACGCTATCTCTGCTCGCACTTTAATACATTAGCTGCACATAAAATACCGACCCTTGTGAAGAGATGTGTTTTGCAAACCCTCATTAGACGGATTGATAAACCGCCATCATCGTTAAATCTATTGCAGTAAAGCATAAAGTGCTACCAATTCAACGATATCAACTACCTGCAGTGTTAAAGGGAATCGTTTCATTCTCATAAAAGTTTAATGATAAGTGCCCGTGCCCAGCTTTTCGAGTACGTATCAAATTACCTAAATACTTATATCTATACATGTTTCACACTGATACCGTGTTTGATTCAATGGAGCAAGCAGTAAAATTCAAATGTTAATAAACAATATTAAAGCATGACTTGAAATGGATTTTGATTTTGAAAACTCTCAAAATTGGAATATGCTTAAGGCATGCAATTGTTGCTTTTAATATAAGATAAGCTTCAGATACTTGTGTAACTATAAAATGATCAATATTGTTTTATTCACTCTGGATTATTCTTTTCACATTCATCATACAAGAAATTGTATTATTTAGCACCTTTTAATATTTTCATTTCTATTGCTAATGTTCCAACTAAAATTGATTAATTTCCATAAGGTAATTTTTCCCACCTACAAATAAAACCAGATATTTTGGACCATTGGCCGTTCGCCTGAGGAAGCTACTTACCTACTTACTTATCCGGCGCTACAACCGCTTTGCGGCCTTGGTCTGCCTCAGGAGTGTCCGAAAACGCTCACGGTCTCGCGCCTTCGTCTTTCAATACTCTGCACGATAGTTTAGACATCGTTGGTTTATCGACTCCTTCATTATCCTTTCACACATACGGGACCAAGAATCCTTCTGAGCATCTTCCTCTCCAACGCAGCTAAGAGGGTTGTCCATGTCTCAGAGGCGTATGTGAATACAGGAACTGTATAAGTGCTATATAGTCCCAGCTTCGTCCGTCGCGACTGGTTCTTTGAGGTGAACTGATTTCTCAAGCTGTAGAAGAACTGATTGGCATCCAACATTCTTACGTAACTTAGCTTCCATGCTATTGTCGTTGCTAACCTTTGACCCAAGATAGGTGAATTGTGGGACGACTTCAAAAGTGCGTTCACCTATCTTTACGTCACGCCTATGTAAGTTTGAATTTGTTATTGGTACAGTCGTTGATTTTGCCACCATTGGTTTGAATTTGCCTTGTTTATAAGCAATCCAAGGTTTTCTGTCGCCTACTCGATTCCTTGTTAGGCTTTTGCCTTAGTAAGGCGTAGACCAATAATGTCTATATCACCAGCGCATGCCAGGATCTGGGTTGACTTATAAAAGATGGTTCGCGTAGTGTCCACCCTCGAGTCACGGATGTTCCTCTGTAACACCAAGTTGTACAAGGAGACAGGCAAGCCCGTCCTCCTGGCGCAGACCTTTGGAGGTAGCAAAAGGCCCCGCGAGCTTTCCATCAACCTTTACCTGATAAGTGACAATGGTCATAGTCAATCTAACTAACCTTTTCAGTTTGGCAGGGATTCCAAAAGAGCTCCTGGCATCGTACAGTTTTACCCTGGCTGTCATGCAGCTTTGAAGGCAATGAAAAGATCGTATGTGTCGTTTCTGTATTCAACCATCTTCTCCAAGTTCTGCCGCATGGTGAAGATCTGATCAGTGGTTGCTTTTCCGTTTCGGAATCCTCTTTGATTCTTTCCGACTATCTCTTCGGTGTGCGGGACAAGACGGTCCTGAAGGATCGGGGAGAATATTTTATAGATGGTATTGAACACCGTAATATCACTGTAGTTGTTGCAGTCAAACCTATCTCCCTACTTGTATATGGGGCATATGACGCCGAGATTTCAATCACAAGGTATCGATTAGCTATCCTACACCTCAGTAACAATTTGATGTATCTCGTTTTTTAATCGTGTACCATTCTTGACCAGTTCAGCTGCGATTCCGTCGGTTCCGGGTGCCTTGTTATTTTTCAGCCGACGGATAGCTTTTCGTGTTTCTTCTACGCTACGTGGCAGTAGCATGACAATATCTGCTAGTGGCGCTTCTAGCTGTTCGTTAAACTGGTCGTTGAGTAATTCATCAAAGTACTGAGCCCATCGCGAGAGGATTTCTTGCTGGTTACTAAAAAGATGTCCATCCTTGTTGCGACAGCACTCCTCCCCAAAGAACCAGTAGTGAATATTATGAAGCTGAAAATAGTTATAATACCAGAACTACAATATAACATATACCTCAGAGACATGGAAACAGTCCAAATCTGACGCATCCCACTGAGCCAATTTCGAGAGGAAGATGCTTCTAAATTTTGGTACTCGTATGTGAGGAAGGACAATCAAGGAACCGCTACAACGATGAGCTAAACGATGTTAATACTGTCATGCAACGTATTTAGCTCGTCTGGCTCCGGTGAGCTGGTCATTTTATACTCGCAGAACCGTGCGATTTTACTCGTAAATTCCTTTTGGGCCGTCCAAAAGGCCATAGCGTGAGGTAGGCCCAAGTTGAAATGACCAGATGGCGTGGAAGCATTCGCGATTAAGGCCAGGTTAACGTTCAGATAGACGAAGCCTTGAGATTGGCAGCTTCAGACACACGCAGCAGGTATAGATAGCACAACAATTGTAGAGCCAAATAAATAACTAATAAGTTTTGAAGATTAATTACATGCAGTGGAGGATTACATACATGCTTCTTCTTCTTTTGCCTCAATAACCGTTTCCGGTCAAGGCCTGTACCGTTACTTGTGGGCTTGGCTTTCAGTAACTTATTTATTCTCCCCATAGCAGGATAGTCAGTCCTACGTATGGCGGCACGGTCCATTCGGTGCTTGAACCCATGACGGTGATGTTGTTAAGTCGTACGAGTTGACGACTGTACCACGAGCCCGGCTTTGTATATACTGCATTGGCATTGTATCTAGGCAACGGCAACTATCGTTCCTCTTCGATCGAATATGGGAAAGTGGCTTATTATAATCTCCCTGGCCTTCAACACAAATGTTTCGGTTAGTAAGCAACGAAACTTTGCAATAAAGAACGCCAAATATCGCTTGCGCAATCACTTAAGAATAACGCAAGATTATCTAATTTATTCAGTCACAGGAAATTTAATGAAAAGTCATGGTTAAAAACTCATTGAATCTAAAACGGGCCCAATCTCAACAATAGATTGATCGACAAGTCATTACCCATTCCTTTTTCTTCTTCTTCTTTGGCACAACAACCGTTGTCGGTCAAGGCCTGCTTGTACCCACTAGTGAACTGAGTTTGGCTTTCAGTGACTTATTGTTACCATAGTAGGATAGTCAGTCCTAGCTATGGGGGCACGGTCTATTCGGGAATTGAACCCATGACGGGCATGTTGTTAAGTCGTACGAGTTGACGACTGTACCACCAGACCGGTTCAAATTACTTATTATTACCCATACATGAGAAAATTGTCCTAGTGATAAACTGCAATTGAATTTTAATAATTGGAAGGAAGAAAGTTGTATATAATAGGTACATATTTAATATCGGAATAAATAGGTATGTATAGGTAATTATACATCAGATTGTTTAAAGAGCCAAGGAGTGTACATCAATCCAATGTCTGTAAAAAATAACCAAACAAAATAACTCAAGTAGCCCAAACAAAAAACGAACAGCACTAAGCAACGTATTCGATAAGATTCTGTTACAAAATGCATTTTGAGCTTTTCTCTGATTGTACTTTTTACTTTTATCTGAAGTTTGCAAGTAAGCCATTATTTAGGTAATTTGTGAGTAGGCAGAACCGTTTAACGCTCATCGCCTATCGATGGAAACTTACAAGAATGAGCAACAAATGAACCAGAAGTCCGCAGATAGGACCCATGATGATCTTAACCCCAATTGATGTTGCGTACCGGCACAACCTTGAAGATTTGTTGCCATCAACATACCGGGTAAAATAATATTTGTTCGGATGAGTTGCTTGACGATAGACCAATCAACCTGCCGAAATCAGCAACATTTTTAACCCTTGTAAATGACGACCACCGTAGAAAAGCACAACGCTGGATGATAGGAAAACTACATGAGGTGAGTCTGCTATTAGCTTGTTATCCTTGACTAAACTTTATGAGGTGTAGTAGTAAGGAAATGTGTTAATTTTTCTTTCCAATTTCTCTACATACGATACAGAAGCAGAAAAAATACAATTGCCATCAGTAATGACTTGTAAGCATTTTATTACACATAGCAAATCAAACATGAATTTTTTTTAAATCATTTTCATCAATCTTAGCTTACTTAATTGTTCGATGCCATTTGCTGAATTTTTGTGTTAAATCAAAATAGGATCCTACTATATGATTTATTGTGGTATCATATATTTCCTTTTCAAATGTAATAGTAGTATGACACTTCACAACAATTTGCATTTCTCTGATCACAAATCGTGCATTTGAATTGAAAATTTTGTGAACACACGCAGCCTGCATTGAAAAATAGACGGTAAACAAAATTAGGGCTTTTTATGTGTGTCTCTTTTGAATCCTTATTTCTATTATTAAAATCAGCTTTATTGTGCATCAAAAGTATTAACGTCAAAAAGAATATAAAATACAATTGTTCTTACTTTATGCTATATTTTCTGCAGCATTCTCGGAATTATTATTCTTATCTGCCTTAGGATCAAACTTTCTTTTTGAAAGTTTTACTTGCTTTACTATTAAAAATCCTTATTGTTACATCCCTAAAACCGTCTAGTTTTATACAATTTTTTTTAATTAGGATTAAAACTCAAACATGAAAAAATCCAATAAATCTCTTTTTTAAATGTGATTGACTCATTATTTTCTCTCTTTTTATGATGTTTAGTTTGATTGGTTCCTTTATTAGAATGAAATGTATCATGCCAGACAGAAAAACAGTTATGTTGTAAAAAAAACTTTTTTTTTTAATTTGATAACTTTAATTTTTAACAGTGTTGTTAAACGAATGTATAGCTAATTTATGATCAAATATTGCAGCAAATAGTGCATAATACAGTTTGCTCTGTATTATTTTGCACCAGTCAATGAAAGATATCGCATGAACAATAAACTAAAGAATAAAGACTAAAATCCTTATAAATTTCCACAATATACTAAAATTACGTTATGATCCTGAAAAAAAGAACAAATAAATCCATTAGAAGTTGAGCTCAAAAAACATGCCGAATTTATTAAACAACAATTTATGAAATTAATCTGACCCATCTCCAATACAAATTTATATATCTTAAAAATGTGGTATATAAAAAAGCAAGCAAAAAATACTGATTATTATTATATAAAACAAAACGTGTAATATTCAACCGACGATCAAGTGTTAAATCAACCAATCATTTTTGTGTCGCAGTAAATAAAGAGTTATTATATTTTGTCAATAAATTTTATAAGATATGAGAAAACAAAACAACCTGAATAAAACGAATTTTATAAACTTGCTTACTGAAGGTCTACGACAATATAGAAATTATAAATTGTTACATATGTACAAAAAAATGAAGAAATATTCTATTAAACCAATAATGTATGTGTTTATCTTATTATCCAATCACACATAATTAATACAAAACAATCTTACCTCATTCGCTGGCCAATCGCTGGCAAGATCGATGATTTATTCGCACAACGAAACGGATAATTAATCGGAGAAACTATCACTCCAATAGGTGGACGTCAAAGGTGCTACGCACTTGAACAGATCTCTGCCGCTACTGGCAGCCGACGGCTCGGATTTTTTCTTCTTTTCCGCAGTTGCCGAACCTTGTGGGCTGATCATTTTGGATTTCTCAGCATCCGAAGATTTTGGCGTGTATCTAGACCGCTGCTCGATGCGTTGTTCACGCTCCTTTCGCTTTTCCTCCCGAATTTTATCCGCTTTTTTGTGGCGCTCGATGTGATTCGATAGCGCCTTTTCCGTTCTGAAGAAAAGAGCACATCGGTCGCAATCGAACCGATCACCGGGATGTGTTTTCAAGTGCTGTTTAAGAGCAAGCTGACTGGGAAGTACCTCGTCACATTTGGGGCACGGATTGTCTCCCCGCTTTCGTCGTTTAGGTGTCACTTCTGCTTCCTCGCCTGAACTGGAGCTGTCTTCCGGTGCTTCTATGTACACAATGTTTGTCAGGCTAGATGTTTTTGGATACTTAGGAGGCCTACCTGGACCACGTTTCACTGCAAACTTTGGCGTACTAACGACCATGTTCTTGGGCTTGCGTCCCGGTCTACCTCTGCCGGGAGGACGACCGACCTTTCGTTTCGGAGTGCGTTTACGTTTGTTGGGTGGCGAAAAGCTGTCATCCGATGTGGCCGGTTCCGATTCTACCTCCGATTGGGACACTTTATATTCGTCATCATCGACTGGTTCTTCGTCCTCTTTATCCGAGTCGGACATCGGGCAATTAACCACAATTACTTCGCTTTGTCGGCGACTTTTGTTGGTACTTCTCTTCAAATTCTTCCTCAGTTCTTTATCTGACGCTTCACATCGGTTCTTGAATTCGTTCACGATACGAACCTGTCCCAGACATTTTTCACATATTTTGTGCGGCAGATGATCCCGTGCCGTGATACGAATGTTAGTGCAAACCTTCATTATGATATCGCTCACACGGACAGGCCCATCGAATTGGAAAATATCTGACAGCTCTTCGGTCCCCATACACACCCGGCACATATCCAGGACGATGGTGGATTTTTCTTCACGGGAAACGTTTGCTGTGGTGTCCAACTTTTCCTTAGGCTCGCTTTTCAAAATCTCGATAGTGATCTTCTTATCATCCTCCGCATCGGACAGTTCTTGATGCGTCTGTTTAACTTTTGTCGGTTTAGCACCGGTTGCATCGTCAACTTCTTCCAGTGGTTCTACATTATCTTCTTCCACTTGGTCACCTTCAGCTTCTTCCAAATGCTCTGCATCTTCGGCGCCCTTTTCCAACGTTTCTGTAATGATTTCCTCAGTCTCCATCGCGTCACCTTGAGATTGGTCTAACGTTTCTTCTTCCTCTTCATGCTCCACTTCTTCACTGAAATCATCCTTGCCTTCAGCATCATGCAATTTATCCACCTTTATCACCTCTCTTTCACTTTCGGCGTGAGCGCTATCTTCTTTATTAGCATTGGCGGTCGAGTCTGAATTCTCGACGCTGCCGTTAGAATTGTTGTACATGTTGAATTTTGCGTTTTTGTAGCGAATGTACATCAAAAACAGACGCGTTTACAAACAAACGCAGTAAGAACACTCAAAGCGGACGATATCAATACGGCTTAACAAACAGCTTTGTTAAAGTTTCTTGTGCAAAACTTCACTTTCGCATCTGCAACGAATCAATAACACAATATTTGAAGCACTTTTCGTTGAAAGTAAAGGAAAATTTATGCCGCGCTTCTTTCCCGACAAAGTTCACTTTTGTTTTAACACCGCCATATTGAAAAATGCGTCAAATGTGCAGACTGACATAACAACACGCATGCGCGTTATCCGGAGGCCACGAATAATCGGGTGCTGTCAGTTTCGTCGATTCGAGCAGCTATTTACGGTTTTTTCAAACTTAAAAATGAACGTTAGGAAACTGCAAGCCAAAACTTTTATTTAGCCAAACACTTACTAACTCATGCCAACGAAATTGTCCCAATACTGTATTAAAATGCTTTGCTTACATAATGTCAAAATTATGTATCAAAAGTATATTATGTTTAGAAACTAAACCGTGAATAATATATTTCTTATAAAGCATATTTAACATTTCTCGAATGGTTGGATAATTTCATTAATACAACAATTGTAATTGCATTTCAATTGATTTGGGACAAATGCTAAGTTATAGTTTTTTTGCTTTATACGGCCGTGTAAAATATTGAATTATTATTTAAAAACCAGTCATTTATCAATACTGTGTTTGTAATGTCTACGACTAAAAAAAACACGTTGTACTACATCCGCATCACTGGATAGTTTTTGCACTTTTATCCCTTAATATATTTATAATATAATGATTGAAAATTCGAACAGACTTGAAATTCATGGAAATCTTCGATGTCTTTTATACGGACTTCACTCGAGGCGTAAGCTCAAAAAGTTTACGCTTGATTTGTATGGGAGAGCGTAAACTTCCTGTCAAAAGATTATAGGGTTGTATGGCTTAAATTCAGTTTACGCCAAAGTTTACGCTTTGTGTGACGTCCTTATAACACTAGTGAATGTTTAAAATCATTTAAAAAAATATTATTCGACTGGGGTACAAGTAAACCTACAACTGCCTACATGGGTAGGTCCATACATTTTGTTTAAGAGATTCAAGTTTGCTTAAGGTAAAA
>KI920935.1:0-12067 GCA_000473525.2 Anopheles melas | reverse complement strand
TTTTTTAACGACATTGACAGTGACAATTTTGTAGCACTGCGTTCATATTCCTTTATCTCTATAAATGCTCTATACAGGGTTTGTCACAAATCTCTGCCGACAAAATATCCTAAATAATGTAATAATTACGATGTATTCTTCTCCCCATCCAAAGGTATGCCGAAAAGGAACTTACCAATAAGGAGGAAGAGCACGAAAAGAAGCACAAAGCGGACAAGGAAAGTAGCAGCACCTCCGCCACTACCACCACCACCACCACCACTACTACTACTACTACTACTAATACCAGCCAAAGTTCCGCACCGATGCCATCCAGCAGTAGCAGCAATAAACGGAGTGCTACGGACACAAGCCGCCAGCCTGTGGCCGCCACCAACAGTAAAGACACCGTTGCGAATGGAGAAACGGAAACCACCACACTACACGATTCCGAAGACGAGGAAGATGATGATGATGATGACGAAGAAGAGGATGACGACGAGGAGGACGAGGAAGACGATGATGAGGACGAATTTGAATCCACCACGAAGGAGAACGTCCGACCGGACACGTTCGAGGATGTGGTCATTTCCGATGACGATGAGCTAATCGTGCTAGATTCGTAGCATTTGCCAAACGTCATCACCAACACCACCACCACCACCAAGCTGAGCGTGTAAATAGGGTTTATCATATTTCGCCTGATCTCGTGTTGTGCGATCGTGAAGCAGCAGCAGCAGCGGCCCCGAAAAGAAGGAGACTTTTGGGGTCTAAGGCTACGAACCGAAGTCGAAATGTTGTAAAAATAAGTGTTAACAGGTGCAATTTTTTCAAACCTTCTCCTCTCACTTTCACAATTTCTCTTCCTTCTTTTGTTTTGCTTTCCACAAGAAAACCTCCATTCAACACTTTACTTTCTTCTTAAAATTAACATAGACTGTAAAGGGAGATAAAGAGACGACGGTGTCTAGTCTATAGATTTCAAATTCAACGCGAAAATGGGCACGACCGGGCCCTTCCTTCTATGAATAGAAGCCCAGCGCGAAAGAGCCCCTATTAAATTTCCCCCCTTTTCTTTCTGTGTAAAATTTTGACCATGTAATAGCTGCAGCATAATCGGAAGCGGTTCACCGCAATTGTGCTGCTTCTTTTCTTTAATTCGGACAGATATTTGTCAAGCGACTGAAATACCGAAAGCTTTTCCACAAACAAATCACACGAAAGGGAAGATGTGTGTGTGTGTGTGTACGTGTAGTACAGGAAATCCATCCCAAATCAATGGATATGCGGTATGGGAGGTTTCTTGGTTGAGAAGAGAAAGAGAGAGAGCCATTCTGTGAAAATGGAATGAAAGAAAAGAATCTAAAGACAACAACACACAACAGAAACATCGGAATAAAAATTCATGTGACGAAACGTATTTTTCCACTTTAACATACACGAAAGTGTTTGTGTAAATTGTCGCTTAAACACTGGCCGAAAAGAAAATCCCGTACGCTGCATGACAACATTTGGATTCATTGGATTCTCCTCAACGGCGTGAGTATTGCAATTTAAATTTTATTCAAAATTAAACAATCGTTTTAACACATTATTTACCCCCTCTTTCCCCTAACTCTTCTCCCCAGCCGCCGCCACACCGGCCAAGATAGCGGCCGTGATCGTGTAGTCAGCGGAGGCAAGCTTTTCCACTATATCGAAGTGATCGAGCCCGGGCAGCACGCTCAGATCGCACCGCATCCCGTACGATCGCAACAGTTCACTCATCTTAACCGCCATCTCACGAAACACATCACTATCGTGCTCGGCAACGTACACGTGAAACCGTAGCGCTCCACCCTGTTGCTGCTCGACAATCGGTCGCAGATGCTCGTAGCTAGCGTGAAGCGGGGATAGCGATTTCGCATTCGCATCATTGATACCAAGCAGATTGTCCTTGTTCACACTCTTCGTGTAGCGTAGCTCCTGCACATTGTAAACGCCCGAGATGAGATACACATCCTTGAGCAGGGCAAGCTCCTCGCCAACCGCATCCATGAACGGCCGGTCCAGCATGCTAGCGATCAGGTGAGCACCAGCCGAATGGCCCGCGATCGAGATGTGTCTGGAGGTGTGTGGAGAGAGAAAAACTGTCGTTAAATGAATTTAAAAAAAGGGAAGCTATACCCCCTATCTCACCGGACACCATTTTCGGTGGCATAGTTCAGCACAAACTCTCCGGCCGCCTTCATCTGCCGTACCAGCTCCTCCAGCGTTACCTCCGGGCACAGCTCGTAGCCCACGATCATCACGCGCACGCCATGGTCGACGAGCGGCTTCGCCGGATAGGCGGACGTTTCCTTCTCCAGCATCTGCCAGTAGCCACCGTGCACGTACACAAACAGCGGTGCATCCGGGGGCAGATTTTCACCGTAAATGTCGACCTTGTCCCGATCGCCACTGCCGTACGGGACGTCCAGCAGCGTTGTCAGCCGCTCCTTGTTCTTGTCGCTTTCTGTAACGAAAAGCGTTGATTTAGCGTGTGTTTGTACACGACCACATCTAGGAATAATCTCGAATAACACGGGCGAGGATGACACAGAAAAAACAACAACCACTAACCACTTTTTACAAACTTCACATGATAGTCGATCACTTCGGCGGGCGTTGGAAAGCGTACGCTCCACGCCGATGGGGAGTACTGCTTTTCCCACGCGGCCAGCGTACTCTCTGAAGGTGGTCCACCTTGCTCCATCATTCCCTGGCAGGTTAACGGTGTCTTTCCGCCGCGAAACTGTACGTAGCGGGACAATTTCCCCAGCCAGCGGGTCACTTGTACGGGCGGTGTGGTGGTACTTGCTGCTGCTGCTGCTACTACTGTCCCCGATCCCGACTGGTATTGATTAGCGGCGAGCGCAAAACACACGACTAATGCCACCCTGCTGATGAGCGATCTGCAGCGCCGGTGGTGGTGAGTATGATGCGTTATCAGTCGGTCTTCTCCTCCAGCCCGTCCGGTGCCGATTTGCTTAGCCATGTTTTTTTCGGGCTCGGTGGTGGTGTTAGCTTTCGGCTTTGCTCTCGCTCCCTTTTCTTTTCCTTGCTTTTGCTTTTCGCTACTGTGACTGTATTATAAGCAGCCCGCCCCCTCCCCTTTGCGTGTTTCCTCAGGTAGCTCCTCTCGTCGGGTTACGAACACGGGAACGGTCGGTAGACGGCGGGATCCTATTACGATGCCCGCTTGGGCAGCGATGACTAAGCGTGCAGGCGACGAATGAAAAGGGAAATGAATGAGGGAAGGAAACCTTACGTGCCCTTTGCCAGGCCGGTCGATCTTACCGGTGCGTTGACGGATACGAAACTGAAGCCAATCGTTGTTCGAGTGGGGTTTTGAGATTCGTCTTAAAATAAGCGCTAGTTATTTGTGTGTTATCAAGCATGATAACATACTACAATATCTAGAGTTGCGCTGTTGAAATGAGATACGATTTTCAAGTGGCAAGATGCGCGTGATTCGATTACTACAGCCCTGGTTACACACAGAGAGACATCGATCGATGGATGATTGTACGGTGCTACTATCACAATAGAAAATCTACGGGGCATGAAAGAGTTGAAAAGTACTTGTAAAATAATATTTTAATCATTAAATTTAAATGCTTAAGGGATAGATAACACTCATTGTTCATATTGCTATTTAAGCGGCTTAAAAATCGTACCAACAACGCAACACTTAGCTGGGAAAGCAGTGTCGAAAGCACGTGCATCTGTTAAGCATTGTCGTGCAGATCTCGTACCCGCCAATTTCCTATCGCTCTCTCTCTCTTTCACACACACATTCAATCAGTTGCTTGTTTCTTTATCTCAATTTAAACAAAACCACGAAGGTGGTGATCATTTCATTCAATTGTGACTTTTTTTTAATAAAAACAAGAGATAAAGACATATATTTTTTTTAACTTTAAATTTAATTTAAATAATTTTAATAATTATTGATTAATCCAAACCATTTTTAAACTATAATTTTTAAAAGAACAAAAAAAAATACAACAAAATCATTACAATATATAAGATAGTTAAAATTAATCATAAAAAAAACAATCCAACATTTAAGGGATGAATGTAACATCACCCTTTCTAATCATATGGTCGGGTGACTGTCACCAACACTACCCTACTTTGTTTACAACCCTTCAACCAGCATAGCAATGCACCCTCGAAGCAGTGAACAATTTCAAACCGGCTTGAACAGTCCCTAACGGTATGTTGAATCTCTCGCTAATGCTCGCTTTTGCTATGGAAACTTACCCCCAATTCAAGTAAGCTTTAAATTCCGGCTCCGTTACTAAAAACGTGCCACTCACACATGCGTACACGGTACACGCTGTCAAGTCCCGCTCTCCCTTTGCCCCAGCTGAATCAAATTGAAATGAATGAAACAATGTGCCCCTTGGTGTCGTAATGTTCGGTGTCCCCACAGCGTGTTTTTCCATACACACACACAAACACCCACTGGACGAGACAGTGCGGAAGTGTGTGCCGTGATAAGGTGTAGTTCCATCGCATAAAATTGCCTGTTCATCGTGCGTTAATATCAGCAGCATCAGTTGACAACACACGCACACACGGCGGGAGTGTGCTAGCGCAGTTCGCCTCAAAAGCCCCTGTACCGAAAGGAGAAGGTCATTTCATCACCATGGTGGTTAAGGGCAGCGGTGTGATGTTGGTGAAATCCTTGCTCGGGTCACTGTTTTCCCACGAAACGAGAGGAATCGTTCAGCGGACGGCCGTACGATACAGCCATCACCATCAGGCGCACGATCTGGTGGAGGAGCACGATCGGCAACATGACGTAAGTGCGCCTACTAAGCGAGCGCGTGCGAAGCGACCAAAGTCCAGTAGAAGCGGTCATAAATCATTCTCCCCCTTTTCCCAACACTTCCAGGTGGAGGAGGTGCGCATTCCGATGCCGTACGGTGAGATTGCCGGTAAGTGGTGGGGCCCCCGGGACGTCCGGCCGATCGTGTGCCTTCACGGCTGGCAGGATAATGCGGGCACGTTCGATCGGCTGATCCCGCTGCTGCCGAAGCACATGAGCTTCCTGGCGCTGGACCTACCCGGCCATGGGCTGTCCTCCCGCATCCCGAACGGGATGATGTACCACACGCTGGACAACATGCTCAGCCTGTTCCACGTGATGCGCGAGTACCGCTGGAAGAAGCTCTCGCTAATGGGCCACTCGATGGGTTCGATCATAAGCTTCCTGTTCACCTCAACCTTCCCCGATAAGGTCGACTTTTACATTGGCATCGATGCGCTCAAACCTCACATTGCCGATGCGGCCAAATTCCCGGGTCTGTTGGAAAAACGCCTACCCCAGTCACTGCTGGCGGATGCGAGGAATCGGGAAAAGTCCGAACCACCGGCCTACCCGTACGAGGAGCTAATAGAACGGCTGCATCTTGGCACGAACAAATCGGTCACCCGTGAGGCAGCTCCTTTTCTGCTGTATCGTAACACGCGCAAATCAACGCTCCATCCCGACCGGTACTACTTTACGCGGGACAGCCGGCTGAAGTACGTGCTGGGGATGGGCTGGGATCAGGCGATCAATTTGGAGCTGGCCAGGCGGGTGGTGCAGCCGTACCTGTTCATCAAGGCGAAACACTCGCCGTACTACGAGGAGCGCAAGTACTTTGATGAGTTTGTGGAGCTGGTGAAGCGGAACAATTCACAGTTTGAGCTGGAGTTTGTGGACAGTACGCATCATCTGCATCTGACCGAGCCGGAAAAGGTGGTACCGATTGTGGGACGGTTTCTCGGCAAGTACTGGAAGGAGGAGAGAGGATGAAATGGGTTGAGAGGTGAACGGGTAATGCGGGGTTAATTTATTGATTTAGAGAGTAATAAAAACAAACGATTGAAAGAATTAACTTTACTACCTCGACGGGTTGGTTTACCTGGATAGACATTTCATCATTGCAATAAATGGGAAGATTAATGGAGGATAAATCACAAAAAGTTTGAAAATGACGTTTTTTTAGCATCAAATTGCTCCGAAGCACGTGGTTCTAAACCGTTGAATTGGATTTTCCGATAGATTTCCTATTGGATTACCAACTAAAACTAATGTAAAGAGAACAATTGCACATTCCAATTGGATGCTTGTAACGATTGGTGTTAGACGTCAGACGATATATTCTAGTTGTTTTTAACGTAAACCATATAAAATTCACTCAACTTGGTTGTAGGTTATTCCTGATCAATAGTAAATAATTATTAAATTGTTTTTCCCCTAATTGTTTTAAAATTGCTAAATTTTAACAGAAAATTCAATAGCAAAATGATCTCATTACAGTTCCCTCCTAACCTACATACTCACTTAACTGCCCGGAAAGGGTTTATGTGTTTCCGTGCACCATTTACAGTTCAGTGCACACGCACTTCCCCTCAGGCACACACAAACACAAGCATCGTAGAGCTCCACGGGTTTCGCCCCATTATCAATCGTATCCAAACGCGCGGTGGTAGCAGACACACGAAAACCATCGTCGCCAACCTGCCGCCACGGAGCAAAAAAGGCACAGCAGCCCCCGCACGGTTATCATGGCATCCAAGCAGGCCCGAGCAGTTCAAACCAATCCTACCGCCTCGCAGCAAGACGATGAAGAGAGCCGTCGAGCCATCAGTAACGTGGAGCATCATCCGCTGATTCGCTTTATCGAGCTGCAAGACAAACAGAACGGTGTAAGGCAATTTCGTGGCCTTGGCGGAGATTCCATTACAGCTTTTCCTGCTTACCATTTCTTTGCTTTCTTTTCCTCTCCCACCAAGGTAACTGAAGTGCAAATACCCGTCCCGTACGGCAGCATCGCTGGGAAGTGGTTTGGACCGAAAAATGTTCGCCCCATCCTGTGCCTACACGGATGGCTCGATAACAGTGGTACGTTCGATCGGCTCATTCCCCTACTGCCGCCCGACGTAAGCTTCCTCGCGATCGATCTACCCGGCCACGGATATTCCTCCCGCATCCCGGACGGTATGTCCTACTTCCAGGTCGACTGTATCCCGCTCATCCTACGCATTATGCGCGAGTACGGCTGGTCCAAGGTGTCCCTGATGGCACACTCCATGGGCGCCGTCATAATGTTCATCTTTGCCGCCCTGTTCCCGGACAAGGTCGATCTACTGATCGGGCTCGATGCGCTCAAGCCGCTCAGCTTCTATCCCGACCGCTTCCCGGAGCGTATGCACAAACAGGTGCTCAAGTTTATACAGGCCGATCTAAGGAATCAGGAAAAATCCGAACCACCGTCCTACTCGTACGAAGAGATGATGGACCGGCTGTACGAAGGGACGGCTGCTTCGGTGTCCCGCGAAACCTGTCCCTTCCTGCTGCAGCGTAACATAAAGCCCTCGCGCAAATTCCCCGGCAAGTACTACTTCGATCGGGACAATCGTATGAAGTATAACGTCATTTCCGGCTGGTCGGACGATGTTAATGCGGAGCTGGGCAACTGGTCGGACGATGTTAATGCGGAGCTGGGCAAACGTATAACGGCACCGTTTCTGACGGTGAAAGCGATGGATTCACCGTACCCCGGGTCGAAGGAGGGTTTCGACCAAATGGTGGACATTTTGAAGAAAGCAAACCCCAAGTATGAGGTGATGTACGTGCCCGGATCGCACCATGTACATCTGACCGAGCCGGAACATGTCGTACCGGTGGTGGTGGATTTCCTGCGACGATACTGGCAGAAGGAGATGGATGTGGTTAGCAAGCTTTAAAATGCGGGGTCTGAAGGGTACAAAAAATGGGTGTTAAAGAAAAGTGGGTAAAATAACGGTGTACAGGGTTTAATGGCGGTTTAATTGTAGGCAAGTGAAATACAAGAGCTAGCGGGGTCTGAAGGGTACAAAAAATGGGTGTTAAAGAAAAGTGGGTAAAATAACGGTGTACAGGGTTTAATGGCGGTTTAATTGTAGGCAAGTGAAATACAAGAGCTAATTAGTTCATGTTTTTAAACGCAAAAAAGAGAAAAAAATGGGAGCACCTTTCCCTTTTCAACTGCTTAATCAATCTTCCCCTTTGATTGTCAGTGTGTGCGTGAGCGCATGAGGCGCATCTACGAGCCGTTCGCGTCATACGCCCAACTTCTCCGTACGCTAAACATCGCCCGTCTGCGTAATAACAGTGCAACTGGCGGCCATGAGTGTGCATAAATATTGATGCGCGATAAGATGTTGATAAAGGTGGCGAACGGCTCCGGCAATCTCGCTGCTTGAGAGCGTTAGTGCGTTTTGCTCCGCATCGAATTGAGCAGTAATTTGTGACCACACGAACACCCACTCTGGCTCGCGTAATTGGGATTTAGAGAAGAAAAAAATGGACACGCAATCGCTGGAAACGCTCGTCGAGCGGCATGATCGTGAACACGGCGTAAGTCTTCCCCTTTGTGCGCAACTCCAAACAACATCTTTTCACGAGCTGCTTCTTTTTCTACTCACCTTTCCTGCTTAAAATGCTACAGGTACAGGAGGTACGCATCCGCGTCCCGTTCGGTGAGCTGGCCGGTAAGTGGTGGGGCCCCCGGAATGTTCGCCCCATCCTGTGCCTACACGGATGGCTCGATAACAGTGGTACGTTCGACCCGCTCATCCCCCTACTGCCGCCCGACGTAAGCTTCCTGGCGCTCGATCTACCCGGCCACGGATATTCCTCCCGCATCCCGGACGGTATGTCCTACCAGCCGATAAACGTGTTCTATCTGCTCAACTTCGTAATGCACGAGTACGGCTGGCGCAAAATATCGCTCCTGAGCCACTCGATGGGTTCGGTGCTGCACTACGCGTACGCGGCCATCTTCCCAACCCGCGTCGACCTACTGATCGGGCTCGATGCGCTCAAGTCGCCAATCTTTCGCCCCGCACGGCTCGTATCGATGATGGCGGAACTAACGCCCGAGCTGCTGCGGGCGGATCTAAGGAATCAGGAAAAATCCGAACCACCGTCCTACTCGTACGCCGAAACGGTCGATCGGTTGTACGAGGGTGCGGTGAACTCGATCACCCGCGAAGCTTGTCCCTTTCTGCTGCAGCGCAATCTGCGCAAATCGGCCAAATTCCCCGACCGGTACTACTTTGCGCGGGACAGCCGGTTAAAGTACGGGACCGGGTTTTTGTGGTCCCAGGAGGTTAACAAACGGTTGGCGCAGAACCTGACGATGCCGTTTCTGTTTGTGAAGGCGACGGAATCACCGTACTGGGAGCGGAAGCAGTACTACGACGAGGTGATCGAGATACTGGAGCGCAATAATGCGCGGTTTGAGCTGCGGTATGTGGAGGGCACGCACCATGTGCATCTGTCCCATCCGGAGCGGGTGGCGCCGGTGGTGGCGGACTTTCTGAATCGCTACTGGCAAAGGGATGAGGAGATGGCGAGCAAGCTTTAGAACGGGTGTTCAATGGGGACTGTTTTTTTTTTTTGTTGAGGCGGGGAAGCTAATGTTATCTACGGTTTTTGGGGAATGTATTTTTGTGATAAATAAACAATTTCTATTAAAAAAAAATGATTTACCGCCATTTTGCTAAAAACGCCCCTAAAGAATTCTGTTCGCCGTGAAACTAGTTTTAGGCGTTTAAATTTGCATACGACGCTTCTGCGCACGTTTTAGGCACCAGGCGAGGCATTAATCTCAAGGTCAGTCTGTAGGTCTAGCCTCTGCGTTAAGGCAAATAACAGACGCCGTAGAGTTTGAAACCAATTTATGTAAGTGATCAATCCCCACCCCAAAAGTGGCGTTGTTTCTCTACAAAGAAAGAACGAAAATCACCCCAATAATAAGATCTTCGTGACAGGTTTAAGGTAAAACAGAGTGGGGGAGGGGAGGGTGGAAGGTTTATCTAACACGCGCGTGTAACTTAATCCCCAACCGCTGCCACTCACATAATCACAAAGAGTGAGCTACGCGATCGATCGGTTTTTCCACCACCACCACCACCACGAACACGTGGAGCAAAGGTGGGGAGACTTCCGAAGATTCGTTGGAGTCCCAAAACTTTTCCGTTACACGTACCCGCTGCTCGGTCAACCGAGCTAGACCTCTAGTTTTGAGCTCTTCCGTATCTGTGCAGTGTGTGTGTGTGTGCCTCTGCCTCTCCCAGGTTAGTGTCACTCATCATGGCCGAGGCGAAGCGACGCATGGTACAGCAGAACGATCAGCTGCACGGTGTAAGTAACAAAAGATCACCCTGAAAAAATGGGACACACAGAAATCATTACAAAACTGTTCCCCTTTTCCGCAAAGGTGCAAGAGGAACGCATTGACCTACCGTTCGGAGCGCTGGTCGGCAAGTGGTGGGGACCGCGTGATCTTCGACCGATCGTGTGCCTGCACGGCTGGATGGATAATGCCGGTTCGTTCGATCGTCTAATTCCGCTGCTACCAAAGCACATCAGCTTCCTGGCAATCGATATCCCTGGGCACGGTCGTTCCGCACACCTTCCGGCCGGTGTCGCCTACAACGCACTGGACACACTGCGCCTGCTGCTCCATCTGATGCAACACTACGGCTGGGGGCGCATTTCGCTCATGAGCCACTCGATCGGTGCCGTGATGAGTTACGTGTTTGCGGGCGTATTTCCCGAACGGGTCGATCTGCTCGTGTCGTTCGATCTGCTCAAACCGTTCATACTCGATCCGGATATGGTGCTGTTTCTACTGGCCGATTCACTGCCCAAAACGCTCGACTTGGGTGCAGCGGAAGCAGGGCGCAGTGCCGAAGACAGGCAGTTCCGCTACGACCAATACGTGGAGCATATGCATGCCGGGTTTCATGAGTCGATCAGTCGCGAAGCGTGCCACTTTCTGCTGTACCGTGCACTGGAACCGTCCGGCCAGCAGGCGGGGGGTTATCGCCGGCTAACGGATCGGCGCATACGACACAACCATGGGCTGGTATGGTCGCACGATGTGAATTTGGAGATGGCGCGAAGAATTAAGGTACCGTTTCTGTATCTGAAGACGACGGAAACGCCACTGTTTGAGGATGCACGGTATCATCAGGAAACGATCGACGCGCTGGTGGCGCACAATGGACTGTTCGAGCAGGCGCTGGTGGAGGGTAAGCATCATGTGCATCTGTCCCATCCGGAGCGGGTGGCGCCGCGGGTGGCCGAATTTCTGCTGAAACACTGGAACCGAGAGAGGTATTTAGTGTGCAAACTGTGAGGAGTGTTGTGTGTGGTGGTGTTGGGGAGGGGTTCGATTAGTTTATCGTTTTATATGGGGCTAGGGGTGAACGTGTTTTAGTGCTTTCGAGCAATAGTGACCTTAAAATACATTTTTACTACTACGCACCCTGTCCTTGGCTTTTGTTTCTTTTTTTTTTTCGAATGTAACGATCGTTCGTCAAGTGATGTTGTTTGCTTCGAGTGATGAAATGCAATATAATTGTATTTTTTCAATAGCGACACAATAACCCCGCCTCCGACTCTTCACTCCTGCATCATCTCCACCTTGGCGTTGAACGTTACCGAACGTTCGCCTTTCGGCACCGCGCTCGAGCTGCTCGATTCACCTCCCTCGCCTTCACCGTCACGGCACGATACGACACAATCCTCGTACGTCCACTTCGGAAACACACGCTTGTACAGATACAGCAGTACCGTGTCGTGCGATTTCAGCTGCGCATCAAACACACACTTCATGTGTCCGTGCGTACCGAGCGATTCCCTAATATGCCCAACGCGCCCCAGCTTCGTGCGCAGCTTGCACGGCTTAAAGTACGCCACATCGTCCGGATTGAAGAACATGTACCGTATCGTGGCCGATTTGCGATTAATCTTGTACGGATGGCCACTCAGCACGACACGCTTCAGCACCACCCGGTCGGGATTGCACGCCAACAGACTGCCGGACGCTACCATCGACAGCGAGGTGTCGGGATTCTCGCGGAAGCAAAGGATCGGTGCCGGCGGGAACTGAATCGGCGCGAAGAACGTCGCCACCACCGCCATCCCCGGGCGGAAGAACCGCTCGTACTTGTGTTTGTCCCCGTTCGTGTGCTGGCTGTAGATCGGGTTCACGACGAACCGCCGGTAGCCGCA
>AXCO02006293.1:0-16701 GCA_000473525.2 Anopheles melas | reverse complement strand
GCTGTAATTTATCAATTTAATGGTACCTGTTTTTAATGCCTTTCCTGTGGCGTGGTGTGTTCATGTTCCCGTCTTCATTTTATTAAGCTTTCTTTGGTCCAATTATACAATCTTAACTTTTGTCGAAATAGATCCTATCAAACGAGCCATCTTCTGATGAAACGACAAGGTGACAGGCAATGGCCTCTCTCTCGCTCTCTCAAACACACACACACACACACACACGAGTAACATAGACGCTATCAACAACGTGGTAATAATGCAGCAGCAGCGACGTAAACTTTCCGTATCGTGTGTCACTCAGCGTACGAAAGAATGAAACGCTTGCCAAGGGCACTTTTCGCCCAGGCAGGCGAATGCTCCATAGCAACGGTCACGTTGACCGCACGGCTGCCCGTTTCCGGACGCTGTATCGCTCGGATGGCTCGTCAGCTCGCGTCCGAGTTTCTCGCCGAACTCGTATTTCAGCCTTGGGACGGTTCAAATTTCCAGAACTTAGAAATTGTCAGTTCTCCTCCTATTCACGCTGTCCGTTCTGATACCACCACCCCCCCCTCCCCAATTGCTCACTGTTTCTCACTTCACTCACCCGGTACCAGGGAGTCGGTGACATTTCCATTGCCATTGGTGTGTTTCTGCCATTTCTTGCATGTGTTGTTTATGGGGCGTCTTCTTACCCACTTTATCTCTGTTTCCATTGCAGGCGACGGAAAAGTTCATTCCCTCTTACGAAACAGTTTCGTTCGCCGTGAAAAGCATCGCGCAGCAGCTTAATTGGACCGAAGCGGTCCTGCTAGCGACAGGTAAGTGTCATTTGCAGACGGTTTTTGCAGGCGTACACTCTCCGCCAGCAGCACGTGCAGCCGGTGGTGAAGGTGAAGTACGAATGGGGAGGGAAAAGGCATAAATAAATCAATCTGTTGCCTAGACACACACGCCCGCTAGCGATCGGTTTAAAACGGTTTTGATATTTTGCCATTTTTCATTCGGCAGCGCACCGAAGTAGTGTGTGTGCGTGTCTATGAGGCTATCGATCATCAGGGTGGGAAGAAATTGAGTTGTTTTTGCGTTGTGTTAGTGTTTGTATAGTACTTTTGCTAACCCGTTATATTAGAGAAAGGAATAGCCAAATGGCGAAGCAGAGCTAAATGGCGGTTGGTTTGATTATTGTTGAGGGAAATTTATGCATGTAAGGAATTGATGACGTCAGTAGTCATCTTTTGACATCAACACTTCCGTTATACGAGGACACCATAGTAATCATACACATTTGATAATCTTCTTGGTTATCTTTATATGTGATTGATTGTATCATAAAAATAGATATTAAAACAAGATAAACTCCTAAAAATATCCGAACAATTCAACTAAACTTGCGCAACATTTCTCTTTGGTGTTTTATGTTTTATTTTCGGATTAATTTCTATTTATTTTTCATTTTCTTTTTCTTCTTCTTGTTTGGCACAACAACCATTGTTGGTCAAGGCCTGCCCTTGTACACCACTAGTGGGCTTTGGCTAACAGTGACTTATTGTTTACCATAGGCAGTCCTACATAATGGGGGAGGGACACGGTCCATTCGGGGCTTGAACTCATGACGGGCATGTGTTAAGTCGTTCGAATTGACGACTGTACTACCAGATCGGCTTTTCTTGACCGGTATTTGGAATTCATAAAAACATCCAGATTTCGCTACAATCATGAGATTCCTATATTTATTTACGAACTAGAAAATTGATAAATAATTTCAAATTATATTTTATATTCAGGACAATATGCTGTAAAGGCAAATCAAGATTTTGGAATTGTTATGCAAACTTTGGATAATATTGCATAATGTTTCAATAAAAGTGAGCCTACGCTATGTACTCGATAGCTCTCTACGATAAACTTCACTTCCCTTCATGAGAAAAATTGGCATCCTTTTCAAAAAAGCCGTATTAAAATGTATTTTCCTCATCCACTTAGGCTCGTTTTTTTCGTCTCCTTTCTCCTCCTTGCCTGCCTCTGTTTGCTTCTTGCTCACTCGATATCATATTTTTTTACGATAGGTCTCTTAGGAAAATTTGAATACTGCCGTGTGTACTGGTGTGCTGTGTAGGCAACCATAAATATTGCCGATGATGAAGCCACCCGAAACAGCCAGCACAAGTACACCGGCTCCATACCAGGGCGGGAGTGATCCACCCACCGTTCGCTTGTTGACGGTTCGAATTACATGAAAAAGTTGTTGCATTTGCTATCGTCGTCCCACGGCTTACGTGCCATTGCGCCCGAAGCCCAATAAACGTAAAGCAGCGTCGGGCGGCACAACCTTGCCCAGCCCCCTCCCATCCGGTAATCAAATAAAATTTGTTGAAATAGGCTGCCGTAGAAAATGGGCGCTCCCAATCCAAGACGGTAACGATCCGTACGGCATACATGCAAACAACACGAGAGGGCAAGATCGGGCAGCATGGTCCTGTCCCTAATCCGCTGCGAACGATCCCGGTCAAAGCGATGCGGCGAAGACGTTCCGTTGGTAACGTACATATTTTGTCCGCTCGGCAGCAGCAGAATGCCTTCGCCCTTTCGCCGGTTGTAAGCTGGGAGCTTAAATTTTGTGTGCTGGCGCTTGTTCGTGGCGTTCCGTGAGCTGCTGCTGATAAGAAGATAGGCAAACAAACCGAACCGAAGACTTGGGAACTCTTGCACTAGTCAAGCGCACACCCTGTACGCAGATGGACAAGAAGTGTATATTGTCCAGCATCTTGTACAGCATGGGCAGTAGTAGCTGGCCTCTTTCCCTAATAGCTAGGCAAATGGGTATAGCAGTGCATGTTCCGATGCGCTCCGTTACGAAAGAGTTGTGCCCAATAATGCTCGGGCCGGGTCAGTTCGGCAACTTTTGAGTAGTAACACACAAAGCCCCCAAAAAGCATGAGCGAGTGAAAATTTGATCCCGTTTCGAGGCTAGCTCCATGACCCCATGGCACACAACCGGGCATGAAAAATGGAGGCTTTAGCAGGTCTTTGCAGCGACCGCCCGAAAACCAAGCACCCAGCTCTGGGTTTCCATTAAAACTTATCAGCGAATGAAAAATGGAACACTTTCCTTTCGCCGTGTCCAGGGAGGATTGCAGACAAGCAAACGGTGGTAGTCCGTAGTCTCCGTGGTCCAATCGTGATTCCCGTTCCTTTATCCTTTCCCTCCACCCAACAACGCCTTTCCAGTGTGTTGGTGTTCGCTCGGAAACCAGCAAATTCCCGGTACCGCGCGTTCCGTCCTGAGAATGTGCGCACGTGGCATTGCCGCAAGTACGGGGACCCATTGTTTATTTAGGTTCGGTTGGACATTTTGTTTGGATTTATTTGCAGCTTTGCAGTGAGTTCGCGAGTGTTGCGCTCGCTACCCGATCTTCAGCCAACGGGCTGCACCAACGCTGCCGCGCCTGTTCCCATTGCAACCGGGTGCCAACAGTGGGAATGAATTTTGAAACCGTCCCCTGTGTGCTGTGAGTGAAATAATAAAAGTATTCCCGTTTCAACTTGGTCCGTTTATTATTTTGAAACCCGTCGCTTTTGTTTATAGCGCCTGAATGGTGGTGGTTGGGGTTGTGGGGTCATGAATCTGCCAAATGTTCATCAATCTTTGAAAATTATACCAAACGAAGGAAGCTGAACGGCACGTTGTGGGAAAAGATGGACAAAATTGAAACAGAGATAATATTTTACTTGAAAAAGATTGTCTATGAAGATAAAAGTTATCAAATATAATGTAAGAAGCGTACAATTTCCTCAAACCTTGTTTTTTCATTTGAATTTTTTACTCAGTTTTTGTTCAAAAAACGAACAATTTAGTAAAAAGTTAATGGAGGTGCCTGGTACTTTGTTCAAATCGATTGCAAACGACGCCAAAAACCAGAAAATAATGTCATAATGGGTTCCATGCCGACCTCATAAGACTTCAAGGCCTTCTTTGAATAATCAGATAATACCAGACGGAGGATGCTTGAATGCAAAACGATCTTCGACCTGACTAGAAACTCGCAAAGATCATCCTTCATTGAGCTTGATGGCGTTTCATATCTACTAAGTCATTACCTTTTTTTTATTTAGTTTTGTTTTAATTCATGAATATTTAGTCATACAACGCTACCAATCATCAAATTATCAAAAAATACACAAAAATGACCCCCTGTTTGTTCACAAAAATACCACTGTGCGGCTCTGATTTCCACAAACTCCCAGCAAGCCGTACCATTTCCACTACCGCTTACAAATTACATCGCCTCAACGCCACAACACTTTGTTGAGCCGCAGTGAATTATTTGTTTGTGGTGAAAAATCAAATTTCACACGCTCCATTTTCTTTCATGTCAGCTTGTGTGTGTGATTTGTGAGAGCATTGCAATGTTGGGTTGCAACATTTTAGCTACAAAATTAACAAACAAAGCACACGAGTGTCGGTATTCGTTTGGTCTTTGTTGGAAAAAATCAGAAAACCCTTTTTTGGCTATTAAACGGTAGAGTTTACTACCCGTCGCACTCAATCTAATGTGTTGAATACGTACATTTTCCAAGGCAAAAAAAAGCCAAGCCGTACGTTTTGAGAGTAGGTGAATCGAAAGAACGGAAATCGATTGCGAAACTGATTAAAGCTTGAACCATTCCTGTTCGTGCGGTGTTAACAAGCATGTTAACGAGCGGTGAGTAACACGCTAACTTACAGACAGTTCGTAAAACTTACCCCACTATTGCTACGCTCGAACAGTGTGCTACGGATGTGTGCATGTGACAGGCATTGTTACACCTTCAGTTGCAATTTAAATATTCATTCTTCACCAAGCAGCATACCACTGTTCGGGTCAAATCGATGCTGAAGCGAAGCGCGTTTTGTTTCCTTTTGCCCTCCTTCCATCGATGGAAATGGCTTAAGGTGCTCAATCGGGGCCGAACCATCCGTACCAGCTTGAAGGGCAAACAGTTTACGGCCAATCTATTGTGTGGACTGCAACCAAACTGCGGCTGGCAAAATGGAGCTTGTCGGAGCCACGGAGCCACCGCCTCCGAGCGAACAATCGAGCTAATGTTGGAAGAGTTGCGCTTGTAAAATCACTGGCTGATTTGAAATTCCGTCCCGCCACAGCGCTCAGCTGATTGAAAGGCGGTACGAACCTTGGTACTACTTCAGTTGCCATCCAGCGCAACGGCTCTTATTCAACAGGCACCGCTGAGCTGAGATGAAATTGAAATCCTTTCTAAGGATGTGATTGTGATGCCGTTACCATTTACCTTGCCGAGTGACGTACTGATAAAGAAGCTTACTTGCGCAGACCCTCGTCTTTCGCTCGTGCGCTGCTAGTTCGCAGAAAACGTACCAAATATCATCACTGCCTCGAGGGACGGGCGTTCTCCACTCCTATCGCTGCGAAAGGTGTCCAAAGCTGAATATTTCATTCCATAATCCGGCCACGGTCGTTCGTCACCTTTTTTGCTCGAGATTTTAAACCTCCGCATCAAGCTCATTCTTCGGACAGCATCCACTGGTCAGACTCATGTGTCAATCGTTTGCCTCTTTGTGCAGTGGAAAAAAGGGAAATAAAAGCCAGGAATGCATTAAAACGAGAACGTGCATCAATTTTTATTTCCCTACCAAACCGAAATTGTAGCAAAGAGTGGGAAGTCTGGATCAGATTGAGGTCAAGGAAGAAAATGGTGTGCCCAAGACACACTCTCACCCAAACAAAATATATGTGCATACCGTTCATATCAGCTGAAGAAGGTGACAGCTGTACGAACCCATTGCCCTTCCGGTTCAATTGCGCTTGGAGCGTCTCCAAAACTCCTGCCAAAATCAAACATCAGCCCACGGGCAGCCGAAAGGATAGAATAGCGCTAAGCTCCCTGTTCAGGCTGTTGAAGAAGCTTGGCGTCGTTGTTTGGCAAACCAGCATCCGACAGCGGCTGCTCCTTACGCCATGCTGTAGGTGTGTGCGTGTTGTGCCGGGACAAATGAATCGCTTGCGCTGGAATGCTTTATTTCGTCGTTGGCATGGTGAGCGTGCGAGCGAACGGAAGCACACAGCACACGGTGATGCGATCGGCATCGCGGCAAACGACGATTCGCAACGGGGCAACTGGCAATAAGTTAAACGGTTGTTATGGAAGGGGAAGTGAATTGTATTTTTGGAGCAAGAGTGGCTAGTTAACGATGTGGTCGCTATTCAACGCATTCAAGAGGCGTTTTTTTTTTAAACTGCCTTCGGTAGGAATGGCACGCGTAAGTGAATGGTGTAGTGGAATACAACCACCCATTGAACAGAAACGTACAGGGAACAGCTTTCAGTTTTATTCTTTTTTTGTTTTAGAAATGCCGCTATTTCGTTTAATCTATTTTGAAACATTGTAGCTTTTTTTTAGATAGCAGCATGTTGTAAACAATACTGATGTTTTTCCACTCTAAATACTCATGATAAACATTAATATTGCTGTTATGTTGATTTAGATGATTTGTGGTAACACGCTGCTATTGGAGAATTGCATTTTCATTTGCAAAGCGAAAAACAATCCAATTCGTCAGACATCAACAAACTCCCGGACGTAAATTGTTGCAAGTTATGTTACCGTAAACACTCTCTAAAGCCCTCGCCATAGCACTCCCGTGAGAAGCGCAAATTACACCATTGACCGACACGTGCAACCAACTTACCCAAGTCCGTTGGGACTTTTCGCTGACAGTGGATTACCGGATTGAACCGAATGTTGATAAAATCAAATCGATTCGAGTCCATTCCGTTGTTAAGCTGCACGAGCGGGAGTGAAGAAAAAAAAAACGCACACACACCCATGTCCATGGAATATCTGTCCAGAAACGTCACCGGTACGAAGCCCCGGCCGTCAGTGGGCAGTGGGGAAAACAATTTCCACTGATTGAAATTTATTTTTATGCGATCTGGCTGTCACGTATTGATGACGATGCGTTTGTTGCGCAGCATCGGGATGTCGAACGTGCGTCCCATCCTACGCACCGGAGAGGACCAGAGAGGAAAAAAAAGAAGATTATGAGCTCATAAGCGAGCGCTGGTGTTGTCATGCCGGTTCTCACTGAACCGCCTTGGTGCAAGCGTTTGATGGTGCCGCTGAAATCGTCCTTCGGCGCCATCAGCACAACAGTTTACCGGCAGCGAACAGGGAAACACCTCCGGTGCTGGGTGACAAATTGATACAAATTTATAACCGGAGGAATTAGCTCCGATTGCGAGAGAACATTTCCACGAACGCTAGTCGTTTCTTGGTACTGAAATTCGAAAACGATTCCAGTTGGCTTCCTTTTTCCGGTTACGGTTTCACAGGACCAACGCTGCAATCTCTGGGCTCAGCCACAGTGGGCAATCGACCAACAGATCGTAGGTTTTGAATTTATATTTTAAAATGTCATTATATTTTGTATCTTTTGATATAAAGATAAGCACCGTAAATATTTATTTATCTGCTCCCTGTGAGCTTTTTCTACTTCTTATTTATTTCGTATACACCACATATTTTATTTTAACCATATTATAAAAAGCAATACTTGCTCATTTCGTATAAATTACACCATGTACAGGGCACCTTCATTATGTTCACACCAATTATTGTGCGTTTGAAATAGCTGTATTGTTCGAAGTTGAGAACTAATTAAAATCAACAATTTTGATGCCGAAGAGTATTTTCAACAGTTTACTAGGACATTATTCGCAGACTAAAATTCCTAATCGTTTCGAATAACTGATTTGCCCTAGACGACCTGTTGGGCAAATTAATTGGCAAGATGGAATATTTTTGGCAAAGATTAGAAGTCCCAGTGAGTGAATAAATTTGTTTTAAATTTTTGTATATGGTAAATTTCTGTTAATGGGAGGTTTAACGATTCTATCCAGCTGGATTTTATATGGAGCCTGACACTTGGCGGCTAAAATCATGTAAACAATCCGTACAAAATCACACGCAAAAGTAATATAAGATTTTCAGCCTAGATTATTTTTGCATGAAAAATAGATGTAAACAAACGATCAATTTGGTTCATGAATGATAGCTTTTTTGCTGAACCATAATTAGTGTGTTAAGCAAGTTAAAACGCTATTTGAGTCAATATTTTTAAGCTTAAAAATTCATTTCAAACAGAAATAAACAAAACAATCCGAGTAAAAAAAAAGTTTTAAAAGTATCTTTTTTTTCAACTCAAATGATGGATTTCAATATGGCGAACAGTTATTGTCATACTAAGCTAAAACTAGGCTAAATCTACAGCCTAGATGATGAATATTGTTCCACTGACACGCTGGAATTTTCAGCTTGTTGGCTTTAAACGTGTTTCGTTTCGTGCCCTATTTTGGAAATTGTGTGATCTAAAAGATTTGTAAAATATGTAAATAAAATTAGCGATGTATTTGCAGACTTCATACACATGAACATTTAAAACATGCAATGTATATCTAAAAACAAGTAAATTGTTCAATTTTGACCACCGTTACCCTCATTGTCAAAGTTTGAGAGAGTAGAGGTTTTTCAACAACCAAACCCCACAGGCGATCGAAATGTTTAGCCTCAGTTCCAAGAATCACAGCCCGGCTCCGGCTGCGATTGCTTTCTTTCATCCTGCAATCGATACACAACACACACATCAACTTCGCTCGCGTCGCACGGGCTTTTGGGCTGCGATGTGGATGGCAAAAAAAAACAACTTCCAGCGTCTGGGCAATCGAAGTGCGTCGCTTGGAGTTGATTTATTTCGTCACTTTACATTATCGAATTGTACTGAGACTGTTCGGCTTCTTCCGTTCCATTCCCGGTATGGCTTAATTTGGAACAATAACAAACGGGGCTTCGGCAACACTTCCGGGAGGTTGGTGTTTGTGTGTTGGAAAATCCTACATACCCACCACACTAATGCTAGCTTATTGCTGTCGATTAATATCGATCTTGGAGCGTTGAAAACTCCGGCAAGCAGTACAGCAAAGACTACCGCCAGTGTACGGCGGAGCGGAAGCGTATCTTAACATAAATCATAGCTATCACCACAACAGCAAAAAAACAACAACAAAGCATACATACAAAAACAGCCAAAGCGGTCTAAAGCAAATTCTGGTTCGAGAGTTTTCCTCCTGATTTTGTCTATTCCACCCCGTTGGCGCTAGTCGCCCACGCGTGTGCTTGTGTATGTGGGTGTGTGTGTGTATGTGTATAGACGATATTTCTACCAAACACCCGCTGCGCCTCCCGACTCCCCCGTATGTTGCCATCGGTGAAGCAAATATTTACAATCTATCGAAGGACGGAAATTTGTTCGGCAAAAGTCAACACGATCGGGTTTGCGCCAGTGTTTAATATAGCGCTATCGATGCCAAAAACCAGTGCGAAAGAGTGTTTTAAATTGATTGGCTTTTTCGAGCAAACAAACTACGCCGACGGGGAAAGGAGTTGGAGGAAACACGGTGTGTCTCAGCAGCGAGCTCGAGGAAGTGATTTTGGGGATCTATTTACGGGTTGTGCTTGTATGCTCTGCGCACGCGGAAACTTTGGTGCGTTTAGCTTCGCTGCTGCGAGGGAATGTATTTTTTACTTAATTAAAAAAAAACATAGAAAAAGTACTATTTGGTTAATACTTATTTTGATAGTCTTGTAAAGATATGTATTAACAGTTTATTCTTCTCCATCTTACAGACGCTAACCGAGCGCTATCGCTAGCGCTGGCCAGCAATCTACACATACCGTACACGATAGCAATGGATGCGACCAGCATTCCGTCCTCCTTCAACGATAGCAATGGAAAAGGTAAGAAATGGGCATTTTTTCCACGCCGTTCCACTCATTCCCATTGCTAAATCATTTCTAATTTCACCTCAATATCGTTAAAAACCCACTCGCCCAAAAAATGCAATACGAACATAATTTCACGCCCCATTACCTTCAATAGCTTCAAATCGATCGATCGCTATCGGAGCAATATTTTCTCCCAAAACTCCCAAAGCTGCGAGTGAGTTAACTAAGGGGAAAAAAACATCCTCCTCCCTTTCCAATTCACAATCCGTTTAACCACACGGCATATTATCATCGAACGACAGGAATGAGAAGAGCTAAGATGGTTCGTCCATCCACTCAACAACCGACCCGATCGAGTTTAGAATGGAGAAATGTGAATTCAAATTTCAATTATTACATTTTCTGTTCATCTTCCACTGTGCGTACTGGATCGGTCGGTCGGTGGAATTTCCATCTGCTCCTCTTAGCTTCAATGTGTTGTGCATGTGGTGGATGTTCGCCTTCTTTTGCATCCCATATAACGTCTATGGCCAAGCACCGGGTAAACCGTTTTGTGTATGTAAACAAGTTGATCAGCGAGGGCGAGGTGTGTGTGTGTGTGTGTGTGTTTTTGGTGTTTAGTCTGCGAATCGGTTTGAATGTGTGCTAGTATATATGCGTTGTTTCGTCAATCAACAATCGCAACACCGATGATTACCATAATCAAAATTGGATTCCAGCAGCAGCAGCAGCAGCAGCAGCAGCTCAACAAAAGGCACCGGCATCAAATGGAATCCTTTTGACTTTTGTTTTCCCTCTCTCCCCTGTGTGCCCAACGGGTTTGTCGGCTGTTCGCCAAAGGTTAGCAATGTTTGCCTGAGGCACACACTGAGTGTGCTTCAAATGAAGAACGAGCACGGAATGGATTGCATTGGATGAATGAAGAGAGTGATTCTTATTTTCATCGACAAGCTTGTGTTTTCGTTGAAATTAGGCTTTTGTATTGTTATTACCTGCTCATCAGTAAAACTACGCTTTTTGCAACCATTATGTGAATAAGAGGCAACACTCATGTATGCAATTCAATTATTTACGCCTACAACTATGCAATTCTTGCTAAACGTGAAATAAATTTATCAGCAATGATTTACTGGGCATATTAATCATCACTTCGTCTTCATCATACTTTACAACCTTTGGCGATTAATAAGTTGATTAGTTTGTAGGTAATAAAACACAGCTTATGCAATACTTTTGCACAGAATACCACAGCCCACGCATTACTGTAATGGATTACTCCCGTTTTGTTACTGTTTCACAATCGGACTAAATTTTATCTACCACAAACACAATCAATCGTAGTGCTGGTGTGTAAATATCTACCGTCCAACATTGCTTGCTTTTCCTTCGGCCACCGGACCGGACACAACAATAAAACTACAATCTTGTTAGCCCTCCGGACGCAGCTCCGACTACGTCCAGGCCGGCTGCTTCTACATCCTTCGGGATGGAGATTCTAGAAATTTTCCCCAATCTGCTCCGACACTATCACAAACTGCACAACGTTGGCATAGCGAGAAAACAGAAGAAAAAAAAATGACCACAACTTCCATGACCACAACACAACTGGTTTCTCTTCCCGATCCTTCCCTTCTTTTTTTTCTTTTTGCCGTGTCCAGTTACCGTTACCGCCCGTCACTAATGTGTGCTAGCACAGGAAAGCTAGCTAGCTAAGCAAGCAAACAGTAATACCGCAGGATTGTGTTTCGATACACATTGTTTCTTTTGCTTTTCTCATTTGGTTTCCTGACGCTCATCGTCCTGTTTGCTTGCTCCCGGTGGAATTGTCCGCTTCCGAATTAAGACGCATTTGTACACCAAAGTGTTCCCGTGGGAGGTTTTTTTTTCTATCCGCGAAGCTGTGTGTCTGTTTGTGTGCGTGTGTGTGTGTTTGTGTGTGTGTGTGTGTGTGTGTGTGTGTGTGTAAGTAACTTTGTTTTTCTTTCTCTCTTCCTATCTTCCTAACGTGTTCGTGAGTTTAGCCTGTTGTTTACAAAGCGCGTTGACCGACTTACCATGCTTTCCTTCTGGTTTGCTCTCTGCCTCCGCTGTACTGTAAGCTTCGCTTCCGTCTTATCCTACTGCGACTACTTCATCTCTTGTTCCTCGCTTGCCGCTTAACTTTGAGATACTTTTTCATATCCAATAATCTTTTCCTCTGTTTCCGCTTCTGCAAATCGTGTAAAACAATGAGTACGGCTCGCTGCACTGCGTGGCAAGCGATTTAATTAGGGCTCACAGGGAACGGCGAATCATTTGCGAGGGTGTGTGTGAGAGTATTCTGTTTTTTCCTCTTCTCCGTGCCGGCTGCCACGCGAAGGTGGATGAAACGAACGCGCCAAACTGTTCTCGTTCTCGGGGTTTACCCCACTACTGGCTGCTACCCGGCCGACTGACTTCCGTTTTTGGATGATAAACTTTGAAAGTTACACTCATCAAATCTTTACATCTTAACTCGGGCAAAATCTCATTAAAATCCTTATCGTTCATTAGGAATCTAATTTTCGCTCGCCCGCTTTTGTTCGCTGTCCGTATCGAGGATCGTGCAGCATCGTAGACTTTTTCTGTTGTTGTTCCCTCTCTATACCATTGGTTGTAATGAAGCGTTCAAAGTATCGCTTGTTTCATCGCAATTATCACCCCAGCTACAGCTGTGAAGCGAGAAATGGGACGGATTTAAGGCCCGGCGCTTGTAACACAGCTTTATCTTTAAAACCCGGTACGGTTTCAACCCTACCGAAGCTGCAAGTACACAACTGCCCACTCAACTGTCCTGGCTGGGGCGGGGGCGATATGGTTTGGTGGCGTCGGTTGTTTTGCTCACAACGTTACCACCCACAGCTGGCATAAAGATTCATTGCAGTGCCCTGGAGCAGCGCGCAACCAATTGCGACATTGGTTGGCGACAACTCGGAGCGGGAGGGAGAAAAAAAACAGAACAACTCAAAAACGTTTTCGGCCCATTGTGCTCATCTTCGTTTCGCTTTTCATCTTTCTTCCCGCCTTTCTCTCCACCAAAACAGTGGTAATCATCTGTTCGTCGATCAACTCCCCACAAACAATCAGCGTAATCAATCAACTTAAGCAGTACAGCAGGACGAAAATTCTGCTCCTCGACCTGGTCGGCACGATTTTCAACAGCAACAACGTGCTGTACCGCCGGCTGGCCGAGAACGGTGCCGAACCGTTCGGCGAAGCGCTGCGCCACCGCCGCAACCTGCTCGTGCTGACAATACTGACGGAAAAGTTTCGCTCCTTCCTGCACCGGCTGCACGGCGTCGATCTCGGCGACTACAAACATATCAGCGAGAATTTGCTGAAAATACGGCTGATGGACGACAAGCTCCCGCGGGACACCGGCAACGATGACGATGGTGATGGCGACGGTGCTGATGGCTTCAACGCTACGACGGACGATGCAGCAGCCCCCGGCGCGTACGGCGAAGAGCAGCCAGCGCCCGTGCCGGACCTCCCACAGCTTCTACCCCCTCACCCGCCCGAGATGCTGCTCGAGCTGCTCAGCCTCGCCACGAACGGGACGAACGCGTCGGAAAGCTGCGACTTCCACTATCTGCTCACGCAAGTCGCCAACTGGTACGAAATTCTCGCCCAAACGTTCGACACCGCCCGCTGCCAGACACTGTTCGGGAGCTATTGCGAAGCCGGTGTAGGCCACGGTGCGGACAGTGCCGGCGACCGCAACCTTCACCATCCATCATCGTCGCCGGTGAACAATGAAACCGACCGCGCACTGTCGAACCGATCGCTGGAAGCAACCATCGATGAAATAGAGCGTTTCTGTGACCTCTTTCTCGCCAGCTACGACCAACTGCTGGCTGACGAGTTGTCCACCATCACCACCACCACCGGCAGCACGGCAACAGCAAACGCTTCCTGGAGTTGGGGCGCTGAAGCGACACCACCACCGACCACAGATCATCTGCTCATGTTCGGGGAGCACTTTTACTTCTTCGACTATCTGCTGGCGGTGGCAGAGGATGCCCAGGCACGGAACGGCCCCGGGTACGAGCAGCACCGCAAGTTTCAGTTCGATTTTGTAGCGTTCGACTTCAAAAACATCTCCCACCGCCGGACGGCCGTGATGTGGCGCCCGTTTCTCATCCTGCAGCAGAGCCAGCTGCACCGGCACCAGTTCAGCATGCATCCCGTACCGCCCGGGTACGCCGACTGGGTCGTGGAGGCAACGCTCGAGACGATCTGGATCTGCGGTGTGCTGTGCTGGGCGATTGTCGGGCTGGTCGGGCTTATCGCCGTCGCGATGATCGTGGGAAGCATCGTGTTCAGCATTGCGGTGCGGTAAGTTGGCAAATTGATGGGGTATGGCGGGCGGTTGAAGCGTTCATATGGTTAGAATAGCACTAAAAAATTCCCAGAAAATGTACCCTAAACGCCATCACACGGGAGCCATTAATCATCGTGCGCCATGCACCATAGCGGCATCAATTTTCATTCAAGCAATTTTCCACTCCTTATAACGTCCCGTACGATAACAATCGTGATATGTGGATGGGCTTGCGCTGGCACTTTTCATTGGCTTCAGCGCACTGTACCATCATCCTGATGAAGCATTCCTTTGAACTGATGGGAGTTCATCAAATTTGCTCACCCAAAACCTTTACTCCATTGCGGGCAGCTACAATCCAACCGCAACTGGAGCTGATTGTCCCGTGCCTACGGGGAAGAGCGTTTGCAAAACACTTCCCAGAATGCGTGGTTCCAATTTACTGGTGCTGCTTTGCCGTCTTGTTGTGTGATTTCTGTTCATTTTCCCAGCAGAAAAAGGGAATTCCTATGCCTGGAAGAAGCACTTGACCTTCTTCCGCTCTTGAACGTGTACTTTTGATACGCCTAACGAAGTCAACATGGTTGGTGCTACACTCGAAATAGGGCATACCAAACGACCAGGCCCCAATGTGTACGGTAGGATTTTTTTTTTCGTTTTGAAAACATTCATTCACTTAACACCTTCGACTATTTTTGGCGTTTGCCAAAAACCTTCCCTAATAGGTGCGCCCCTGTGGGCCCCATCATCATGCGCTGCCGGGTGACGCATTATTATTTCAGCACTCACTTCACTTCCATCTCGCGCCAGTTGACCGGTCTACCCGGGCTGACCTTTCGCAAGGTCCGGAGATGCCCGGAAGGCCCATCAAATTACGATAGACCCCTGCACCCTGCTTGCTCGGTGATCGCCGTTGGGCAGCACACCGTACGCAGCATACCGTATTAGCATAGTGATGAATCGTTCCTTTGCATCGATTCCGGCTGAGGATCCCAGTTTACGGCCGGAGCACGAACGACAACCGTGCTGCCCTTTTTGATTTGTTTAATGTTTTCATCCACTCGCCGTAACGCTGAACGTTTTCAAGTGCTCGGGCAGTCCCGGGCCCGACGGCGGTATGGCGGGAAAGTGGAAAGCCAAAGTTGAACCACTGCTCGAAACGGGGGAAGGTTTTTGTTTTGCTTCTTCCTACGGAATCCGACTGGCAAGCCGGAATTGATTCTCTCCCTAATTTTGGTGTTCAGCGACGTCGTATGCAGAGCAACATGCTATTTCTGGCCACATTGATTGACATGCAGCCGGGTGAAAAACATCAATGTTTAACCACCGTGACCTGAAGTTTTCTTGTCTGGCGTTTGGTGTGTTTTTCGCACTGAGCACTGTTGGACTGATGAACCAAGTGCGCTGGTTAGGAAAGCGAAGGAAAAACAACACGAAATGGATAATTGTTTTTCGGTACAAAGTTGTTCAATCAAGTCCCGGGGGCTTTGTGTTTTCCTCGGTGCACAACAAAAAAAAAACAAACAACACCCACCATTGTGGTTTTGTTGCGCTCAGTCTTGTGTTTTTCCTTTTGCTTTCAACTTCCGCCAGCATGTTACCCAAATATTGCCGGTACGATCAGCCCCTTTGCCGTATTAAACTCTTTAATGCCTGCTAAAGCCTTGCCCTTCGCCTAGAACGCCACTGCCACATTAAGCAATTATGATAATAAGCCGGTGCGAGCTGGCTGGATGAAGGATACGGTACGGTTCTCACAGTTTTACTAATCGCCCAATTTCCTGCCCAATCGGGCCGGGCCAACCCATGAGCGACCCCGTAGCTCCGAAGCGCATTTGCCATGAGCTATCGCACGTGGTTGTTTTAATCGGCTCGGGAATTTATTTATTCAATCACCGAGCAACCTTCGCCGGAGATGATGAGGCAATGAAGGAGAGAGCGGTAAGATAAGCACCTTCCCCCATCTCCTCCCCCCCCCTGCACCTGCAGCTAATGCGTTGTGGCTTCTATCTCTTTCCAAAACCACCAATCATCCCCACAGCATAAGGATGATAAATAATGCAACCTCCATCCCCGGGTATTTTTTGTTTTGGCTCAACCTGTTACCACCGGCCCGGATGCTTCACGGACACTCCGAGATCTTCACAGCAAAGAGATTACGCTTCCCGCATCGGATCGGCGCCAAGCTTTGCTTTAAATTCGTTCCGAGTCAATCCGCGTGTTCGGGAGGTGTTCGCAAATTTATGATACTTTTTCCACCACCGCTTCAAACTTCCTGATTCGTTCCGGAGAGATTTTTAAGTTGATGGATTGTTATGTTGGTTTATTTTGCACAATGAATAATTAAACGGTTTGCGTTAGGCTATTATTTTGAGCCGGATGGTACGAGGTGTGGGATTAAGCCAATGCTGTTACGAATTGTTTCGGCTACTTCCCGGCGAAGCGTTAAGAACATTTTCAAAGGGTCTTCATAATGATTCCATCGTACAAAGTACACGGCATTTTTTCTGGAGTAAATCTGTTTAATCAGTTCCTATGTCACATTGAAACCTGTAATTGCCAGGATCGTATATTCA
>AXCO02006292.1:0-16718 GCA_000473525.2 Anopheles melas | reverse complement strand
GAAAGGAAGCGATGTAATCGCACAAGCTCAGTCCGGTAAGTGTTGTTGGTTGCCGCGTTTTGGGGAATCTCTGCCAGAGAGGAGAGAGTGTGTGTTGTATTAGTTTGTAGTCACGCAACAGCACCAAAACTTGGTGTGTGTGTGTGTGTGTGTGTGTGTGTGTGTGTTAGGTCGAGAAAGAGGGTGGGCTGGGGATCATCGTTGACGACACAGTACGGGTCAATCGGAGTAGCAGTGCGCCACCGAAAGGAATGCCGGAATATGTGTGTTTTCCGAAGGAGCATGCGTTCTTCAAGTAACAACCGTGCACGGCCAGTATGGTCAGAGACCTCAAACACAAAATATCGATTTTTACGAAGAATGTACATTGTAAGCAGCGGGATGTGGTATGTGGTAGTAATCAGCCGTTCGATAATAGTGTTTGAGATTAGGAAACTTAAAAAATAAGTTAGGATAAAGATAAAATTTAATGTTGTGAAAAGAGTTACAATTGAATTTAAAATAGAAGGCCCAACTATTTAAATTTAGCAAAATTAGGATCCGTTTTGTTTGTGCTGTTGCGATGGTGCTACCAAACCAATTTATGGTCGTATTTCGTAAGCATCACTTTTTGAACACATAGGTAAAATCGTAACCTAATCCATTCTTACCTCAAAAAGTGGTGCAAGATCAACCAGAAAAAGTACGCAATTTTGGAAATGTATGATCGAAAGTTCTAAATGGTCATATGTTTGTAAATGTGTTCTACAGCTACCAGCTACACACAGTAAAATTCAAATGTGTGGTGTGAATTAAATTCGTCTTTTTTAACTAACGCTTTTCCCGTTCCTTTCACTTACGCTTTACCCTTTCTCTCCTCCCGCACCGCAGGTACTGGAAAGACTGCTACATTTTCCATTGCGATCTTGCAGCAGATCAAGACCGAAATTCCGGACTGCCAGGCGCTGATTCTGGCCCCGACGCGCGAGTTGGCCTCGCAGATCCAGAAGGTCGTCATCTCGCTGGGTGACTTCCTGAAGGCGCAGTGCCACGCCTGCATCGGCGGCACCAACGTGCGCGACGATATGCGCCGCCTGGAGCAGGGCTGCCATATCGTGGTCGGTACGCCCGGTCGTGTCCACGACATGATCTCTCGCAACGTGCTGCAGCCGAAGAACATCAAGATGTTCGTGCTTGACGAAGCCGACGAGATGTTGTCGCGCGGTTTCAAGGACCAGATTCAGGACGTGTTCCAGAAGCTGCCGGCGGACGTGCAGGTCATCCTGCTATCCGCCACGATGCCGGCGGATGTGCTCGAGGTGTCCCAGCACTTCATGCGCAACCCGGTCAAGATTCTGGTGAAGAAGGAGGAGCTGACCCTGGAAGGTATCCGGCAGTTCTACGTCGATGTGAAGTACGAGGACTGGAAGATCGGCACGCTGTGCGATCTGTACGACACGCTGTCGATCACGCAGGCGGTCATATTCTGCAACACCCGCCGCAAGGTCGACCAGCTGACTGAGCAGATGACGGAGAAGACGTTCACCGTGTCCGCCATGCACGGCGACATGGAGCAGCGCGATCGCGATCTGATCATGAAGCAGTTCCGTACCGGCTCGTCGCGTGTCCTGATCACCACGGATCTGCTCGCCCGTGGTATCGATGTGCAGCAGGTATCACTAGTTATTAATTATGACCTTCCAACGCTGCGGGAGAATTACATTCATAGGTAGGTGTGCTGCGGGGACAACCGCCCCGCGCTGGCCTTTGTTAACCAACTCTGTTCGTTGCCTCTAACATGTGCGCGATTTTTTTTTTTCCGATCCGTTTTAGAATTGGACGTGGTGGACGTTTCGGTCGTAAGGGAGTTGCTATCAACTTCGTCACCGAACAGGACAAGCGGGTTCTCGCCGATATCGAGAAGCATTACAACACTACCATCGAGGAAATGCCAGCCAATCTGGCCGATATGATTTAAATTGCGGAAGTGCGAAATATTTTTGTTGTCTTTCCCCTCAAAAAACGAAGAAACGAGCAAAGATAAATAACAACAGCAGCAGCAGCAGCAGGCCAGCGCCGCGCACCCGCATATAATAACCAAGAGTGTGTTGTGTCTCTCTCTCTTTCTCTCTTCGTTCTTCCGGGTGTACTGTTGTGGTTTGTTGTGTGGCCGGGGGTGGTGGGTGGTGGTGTGTTAGTAACTAAATATTGTAAGAAAGATTCCAGAGACATTTACGGAAAAGAAACAAGACGCGCGAGTGGCGGAAGCGCAGTGTAGCGTCCGAGAGGGGAGGAGTGTGAGGGAAGGGGAGAGTGTATTCGAGCCGCGTGCGTGAATCCAGCACCTCCACATTGCCGCCGGTCTGCGGGGAGAAAACTACACCAGTAGCGCGCCGGAAGATTGCGATCGATCGAGCGACGAGCGAGAGCAGCAAGAGAAGCAACAAATTCCGCAAATGGTAGCAGATCCAGTAATAATAACAACGCAGGAGAGAAGAATTGACACAAGGATACAGCAGATTTAGCAACCCAGCAGTCCGCAGTAGCAGCAGCAGGGGCTCCCCATTTAGCGCCGCGGCTGTCTACGGAGAAAGAACATACAGAATAAGAACAACAGCCACGTCCTTTCTATATAAACAAAAATAAAAAAAATCACGGTGTAAAAGGAATTAATAACAGAAGAAAGCCCTAAATCTACTACTTTTATTGCTAATAAAATTATTCAAACCAACCAACACAACAACCAGGCTGCCGTGGCAGCAGAAAGACGATAAGCCTTGTTGGGATGTAATTGTGGAAAGAAAAAACCGAGACGTGACATGTATGAGAGCGCAAGCAAATGCTT
This sequence comes from Anopheles melas, assembly GCA_000473525.2. Classification (NCBI taxonomy): domain Eukaryota; kingdom Metazoa; phylum Arthropoda; class Insecta; order Diptera; family Culicidae; genus Anopheles; species Anopheles melas. The sequence goes on along the minus strand of AXCO02006292.1, from coordinate 13,894 downwards.
CACACCGAAATACTGCTCGGGGAAACCAATTGGAATTTGCGAAGCATTTCGAATAGGAGTGATGCGACGAATCAATCACTCGGCCCTGGAATCGATTTCCGATGTAATAGATGCTGTTCCGCCAAAGGTGAAAACTAGGAAAGAAACGAAACGGATTTTAAAAAGATAGAAAACAAGCATTCCATCGTAACAAGGAAATAACGTACTACCAAAGCATGTTGAACAAATTTTAAAACAAATGCCCGTCAGTTGAAATACACGCTAGATGACGCTGTTGGGGTTATTTTCATCGAGCACTTCCGGTAATCATTTTGCGATAACTAAAATAACCTCCAGGTTGTATCATGCGCCTTATGTTGACACTTTCAAATGCAGTTCAGATTGTTTTAAATTAATTCACCGATAATTGAGTGCTAAATAAGCAAATTATTTCTTTTATTCTAGTCTCCCATAGTTCATCTTCCGGGAATGGTAGCTCAAACCGATTGAAAAGATGCAACCAAAGACACGTGACGTTTACTTCAAAATGTCACACGCACTACGTCCAACGCTGTAGCCCGTAACCCTCCCGGTGCGTGCTGTATTACACGGACCTAGAGAAAGGATACAGATAACACAGCAACCTGGTTTTCTCGAACGCTCTGTCAGTTCTGCTTCAACTCGCATCTCCTCTAGGATCGTTAGTGCTGGAACGTCTCAGAAACCCCTTTTTCCCTCAGCATCTTTGCCACTCAGACAGGTTCGTGGTGTTTTGATCAGGTGAGATTTCTCTGTACCACACATTCATTGCTGGCTGCGCATTTGCCAACCGCTTCCAGCTTCATTGTCAGTTATTTCGGTAGTCGAAAAAACGGTGTGGTCGGTGGTGCACATTCACGCAAGTCATTGGGGCAGAGCCGGTTTTTAGTTAAAAGTGTGTGTGTGTGTGTGTGTGTGTGTGTGTGTTGGTGTATGGGTGTATGTGTGTTTGGTGTAATCGATTCTGGAAGGGAAAAATAAGAGTTCATCAATAAATTGTGAAAAGAAAGAGAAAGAATCGTCTGGCTGGAGTACCGCGGAGTACTAGATGCTAGTGGACAAAGTGGTAACGTGTGATAAGGACAGAACATGGTGTGTGAAAGAGAGCACACACTGAGATAGAGAGAAACTGAACTAGTGTGTATGTGTGTGTGTGAAATAGCACCGCGACGTTGTGTTGGTGACCAGCGTTGGACGCACAGAGAGAAGAGAGAAAGACTGATCGCTTGGATTGTGTGCGTGACGGCTGATGCGCTGCGCGAAAGAGAGACGCCAAAGAGAGATAGGGCGATAGGGCTAGAGCGAGTGCGTGCGATCGTGCACAACAGGCGGCGCAATGGCAGCTCCGTCTGCTGCGGTGTGGTAGTTGTTAGTAGAGAGTGATCCTTGTCATCGAACGGACAGTCTTTCCTTGACTCCCGGGTGTGTGCGCTGAAAAAGTAAGGGTTTGTCGGATTTTTTTTCTAGGTTAGAAAGCAATATTCGGTGTTAACCATTTTTTGAAGCGACCGGTGAGTGGGTGTGGAACCTTGTGCTTGACAACGAGACGGGACACACAAAGAGTTGGACTTGCGTTTTTTTTGCACACCTCCTGATGAACTGTACAACTGTGGTGGAGGTGACCGAACACAGACACACAAGCTGCCAGTCTTCTTGTGCCGTACGTAGGATAAAAAAGGGCCAACGTGGTGTGGTGAAGCATAGCAGCAAAGAGACGTTTTCTCTGTTCCCGTGGGTTGGAAGTAGAAGGAGAGTTGAATGCGTTTTTTCTTCATTTATGGGAAGGAACTTCGGTACTGCTTGAACAAAATTGCAGCCTCCTATCGCGCTTCGCCTGGGCCGGGCGTGTATGTGTGTGCGTGCGTGCGTGAGTAAGCCGTCTGCATTCGCGTGGTGTGCTTTTCCGGTTGGATTGTGTGACGCAAACTGTTCCTCATGAAAACGCAAACACTTTACAACCCGTTCCGTCACCATTCTTTCTCATTTTGAAGTTATCGTGGGGAGTTAAATGAGTAGTTAATTTGTTAATTTCCCTCATTTTTGTGTGTGTTTTCTTTTCTTCCTCCCGGATTTGATGTGGTTGTGGTGGTGGAGCATCATCTCATCGATCTCGACCTTCCATCTCACCCTATCTCTCTTTCTTTCTCTCTCTCTCTCTCCCCGCTTGTCCAACATAGGCAATAGAGCGAAGAGTTCGAAGAGGTAGGCGCGCTTGTGAGCAGCTCAATACTGTAAAAAAAGATTTTTCCGGATACACACGGAAAGTCCTCGGCAAACCCCGGAAGTAGCAGCAAGCCGCAGCAGCAGCAGCATCTTTTGCATAGATACCGAGCAAAAAGCATACAAAACAGAAAATGAGCTGGCAGGATTACGTCGACAATCAGCTTCTCGCCTCGCAGTGCGTGTCGAAGGCAGCCATCGCCGGTCACGATGGTGGCGTTTGGGCCAAATCGGAGGGCTTTGAGGTAAGTCTATGGTTGTGTGTATGTGTGTGTGTGTGTGTGTATGTGTGTGAATAGCGAAGAAGAAAATGTGAATTCCCTTGCTAGGGGTGGGTAAACGTAAAAAAAAGCAAGAAATAGTGGAAAAGTGAACACTCCCCAGTGTAGGGCAGAAACAGTTCGTCCGGCTTGTGTAAAAACCAACGAAAGGAAGGGAACAAATGCGATGAAGTGTGCAGTGCGGTCTGGAGGGGCAACAAGGATGTCGTCCGGCTCTTTGGATTCAGCAACGTGCACAATCTTTGTCAATTTCTTGCTTGTGAAGTGGAAGTGTGTCCCTTTCTCCCTCTGCGTGAGCAGTGGCAAAAGTGAGAAAGCGTAGATCCACGGCAGGAAGCGCATTAGAGCAACCGGGACAGAACAGTTGGATATGCAACAAAGTGTGCCGTGCGACGGAAAGAGAGAGAGGGAGTGAACGCAAGCGCCAGCACGAACTGTGATGCGTCGTGGTGAGCGGCGGCATGATGAGAGTGAGAAGTTTGAAGTGAATTTTATCGTGGCTGCTGCTCACTCGCAAAGGGTGTGACCCCACGATGATGATGCATGCGCGACGAAAAATTGGTGCAATTTCAGACGTTTCCGCTAATTGATTGTTCAAACTGTAGTTTGAAATGCTGCAAACAGTGTGCGTGTGTACGTGTGTGTGCAGTGCAATTGTTAGGGAGGCAATGGGAGTAAATTTGTCCGCTGATCCGTGTTGGCCTGCGGTGAGGTAAAAGTGTGATACATTACTCATCGAGATGTGAGACGAGGTTTCGAGTTTCACATTTGGTGCATATTGTATGCAATTGCCGAAGCGAATGGACATTGTTACCCATATTGTCCTTACCACGTCTTTTAGCGCATCTTATGTGCCGCTAAATGCAAAGGAAAATGCATCCGCAATCGTAAGATGTGGGTATGGAGAGGAAGAAACTCACCCCGGAATAAAATGAGCAACGAGAAGAAGAACTACTTTGCCGGCTCACCAAACGGATTTTCAAAATGGCGCCCTCATTCTCGCCCAGAGTGCAAAAAGATGTGTGTGTGTGTGTGATTTGGCTGCGCGCTCCCTGTTTCTCCTTCTCTCAGTCGCACACTCTTTTTGTTTCGCGTAGAGCGACTTTGCGACTTTTTACCTTATTTATCGCACTTTTATTGGACACACGTACACACAGTTCGTCCTATCCGGCAGTGCGGAACAATAGAAATTAGCTTTTGGTCCGTATTTTAATTGACTGAACAGGTTTTACCGTTTTCATGTACACGACTCTTGCTGAATATGGTCGAAGGTGCCGCGTATCGCACACGCACATTGAATGGAACTGCAATGAGTAGTAGTGGTAGTGGTGCAAACGGGCGTAAACGCGAACCGTTTCACGCACACACGTATTACATTAGGGGACAATTCAGACGCATGAACACACACTCACACATGTGCGCATGTATATATCAGCTCACCCCACACACTGCTTAGCAACGAGTGAACGTGCGTGTGCGAAAAGCCATTCTTCTTCTCGGCGCGTTTGCTTACTGTTTTCTTTTTTTTTTTATCGGCATAGACGTTGGGCGTGTGTAGTGGTAGTAGTGTGGTGGGTTTGTAGTCGCTCACTGCAGCAGTGAAAAGAAAAGAAAGGCAAAAAGCCGGCAAATGTTAAACCGGTTCGCGTACATTTGATTTTCTACGGACAGCACAGGATGAAATGACCCGTTGGAAGATTCTGTGTGGGAGTGGAACGATGGGGGTAGAGGAGGGAACTGATACAGGAATTGCAAAAGAAGTAGAAGAAATAATAATCTAATTTGATTTCTTCAACCTCTTCTCCTCTTCAGCCCTTCCCCCTCCTTCATCCAATTGGATTTGGCAACGGAAGAAAAAAGTGAACGATGGTTGTGGGAGGGTCGGGAGAAGGAAGGGATCAAATTTTTCAATGAGCTAAAATTTCTCACGTTTGTGTGATGGTAGACGATTTCTCACAGCCTATGGTGCCTTTGGCAGCTCAGTTTCGCCCTTTGCAACGGCGCACTAGGTGGCACAGCAGCAGCAGAGTAGGTAAGGTAAGTGTGTGGTTTATCTTATCTGCTTGCAAGTGAGTGTTGCTAAAACTGTTCTCGCAAAGGCGGGGAAGCAGGTAAAAATGGCAAATACACACACGCGAACACGCGCGCGTATGTCTCGACTATGAAGTCCTGAGTCGCATAACCACAAAAAAGGGAAGGCTAACAAGACTATGGGTTGGGGAAAGTAAGGACCATAGGAAGAAAGAGTTGCAGCCTTTCGTTCCTCCCAGCAGCGATACATTGTTGTCCTTTGTGTGCTGCTTTCATAAGTTTCCTCCTTCCTCAGCGGCCGCCGGCTCGTACCGTACGTCACCGGTAAAACGCGTACTGGAGAGGAGCAACGGTCGTCGTTTGTATTTTCATTTTCATATTTGACGCGTAAAACGTGTGCGTGCATGCGTGCGTGCGTGTTTGGCTGAGAGGGAGACACGGCTCTAACCGTCCAATAACAACAAAAACTACGTTTTCATTTCAATCATCATCCCTCACACATCCCTGCTGTCTGGCAACAGAACACAGTTCTCCTTCGGTGTGTCTGTGTCCGGTGAGTCATCGTTGATGTGTTGTTGACCAGGAGTTGTGAGTTGCCTCTGCGTGTTATCTAGCTTAAAACAGAAATAAGGGAGAAGTGACAGTTTCTAATTCAAAAGGGAGCAGATGATTCAACAGTTAATGGTGTATATTGATCAAAAAAGTTGTTTGTGTTGAACAACAATATCAAAGCTATTTTTATGGACGTTATTTAGTTCTATGCTAATGGTTTTATTGAAAAAAGTGGGTTTACAAACCTAACTCTCTCCGCAGCTGGACAGTTACGTTAAAAATTTGACGAAATTTAGGGATCAGAATCGTGTGGAGCATTTTTGACAAAAATCTAATTTCTTCTATTCGTTCAAACTTTAATAAAGCAAACTTTAACAAATCAAATTTACGCCAAACGATTGCTTTCGAAGAAAAACCCACATTTCCTTCCATCCCAACGCATCTCCAAGGGTAAATATTATACCGGAATTGTATCGTCCACAGCAATTGTAGACGCTAAAACATTTCACTTCCCCCGATTAGGCTAATGAAGTGCTTACAATGGCGCCTGTTATGTATGGCATTCGTCTTTCGGCGGACCGATTTGCCCCATTCCATCCGTTGGTCCGTTCTCCGGAACCAATAGAATAGAGGAGAATCATAAAAACCATACATAATGGGCTATGTGGTAGAGGGAATGAGAGAATTTCGATGATAAAGTGCTCTTGTAACTCTAAAGCTCTTTGTAAGAAACATTCTGAAAGTAAAATCGTATTATCGGAAGTTGAACATGCACGTACGCACGCACTCATTCACCCTAAAGGCATAATGGAACGTCTTAATGGGATCAGGGAAGAGAGTAAGTTACAGAATTCCCCAGTTTTTTTTTTTTGGTATTTCGGCAGGGTAACGGTGTGTTAAAAAAAATTTGCATCTCAATGGAGTACAACATTCGGGTCGAGGATGAGGTTAAACAAAAAAGAGCAGGCCCGGTTCTCGAACGGCAATGTAAACGAGTACCGCCAAGGTTTTCGGGGGCATCACTTTTTAAGGGGAAGAGCAAACATTAACTGTTCATTACGTTCCGAAAGTGTGCTTTAGATGCTCTTCCCGTGCTCGCTTAGTTTGGGAATCGTTTGCAATCAAATGGCTGTGAGCATATTGTTGGGTTTGTGTGTTGTGTGGACCAACGATCCCTCTTCTTTCCCGCTTGGCAAAAATGTTTCGGGGCCCGTCCGTCCTGGAGCCGGCGAAACACATAACCCCCGTTTTCACACACTGTGCGCGCGCCTTTGCGTATTTGGTGCGATGAAATGAGTTTTAACATATGGTAAGCAAATTTTGTTTCCTTTTCTCTTTGTGTGCCGTTCATCCCTGTTCTGCTTTCGGAGGTTCTTTACTTTATTCTGCCACTTTATTTGTGGCATTTTCCGCCCATTTTGGTGGATGAACCAACATAAAACACACACGGTTCGTGCTTTTTGTGTTTTTTGTGTGTTTGTGAGAGTGTTTGGATATTTTACTTACTCGTAGAGAGTGTTTGTTTTAGGTGTGTGTTGCTCGTTGTGCCCGTTGTAGGATGCATCTGCTCCCTTAGCAAATGATGCTGGCATTTCCTCTTAATAGGGTTGAAAAATAGATAACAAATAGCATCGGCAAAGAACAATATTGTTGAACATAGCCAAGAATTTTCTCAGAAACCTTCTATACATCCATCCGATAACCAACCCATACATACACACCCTTCAAATGCGAATGCTTCAAAAACGCCAAAAAAGAAGACAATGTTGTTGTATTGTGGGAAGAGGGTGGGTTAGATCGATTACTCTGTCGGCTGTCTGTCGTCAGCGAGGGCCGCCAGAGAACCTTTTCGCCCGAATGGGAAGATGGATGAAGAACGTGCGAAAAGCGCCCCAGTTCACAAACCGGATCCCAGCAAGGGTGTGCACCACGCTAACGGAGACGGAAATGATACGAACTTACACGACTGCAGAAGGAAATGGGGAGGTAAGCAAGATACGTTCGTAGGACCGTGCGCGCGCTCTTCTCCTGCAGTCAATTTGTCAAACTGTGTGACTCAGTAAAGGAGCGACGAATAGTGCGGCCCCGGAAATGGCAAACGCTGACGATGCCGAACGTATTAGAACAGCTTTTGTCCTGCCTGGTGGCATATTATGCAAAAGCGCACCCGTACACTCCACTGCCTCTGCAGTGCGAAGGTTCGATGGTGTTGGAGAGCTCGGTTTTCAACTCGACATATGGTCGACAGATCCGGGGATAGGCACTGCAGAAGTTCTCCGATAGCTTGGAGCCAGTAGGATTGAAATTGAAGCGCTGCTAAGTGAAAGAATGTCTCAGTACGTTAGACAAATGCAGTGGAATGGAATACATCATTCCGTAGCCAACAGTTGTGTTTACATCATTCAATTCTACGAGAGTGACTAATGGGTGCTCTTTTATTTTGTTCCATTTTTTAGTCGAAAAGAATTCGCTAGTTACACACATCTATTTGCTCTTTCGATGCTAATGTTTACTGTTTGAACAAACTATTCGTTTAAAAGAGCTTGTTGTATCCTGGTGAGTCATAATGGATCTTCCACGTGAGCGCTTTACAATTGATACTTTGTGCCTACGGGAAGGAACCAAACTTTGTGTGTGTATGTGTTTCATGTTTCACCAAATAATTCCCATGCTACTCGGAAGGACGCTTAAAGACAAATCTACATTTTACGAATAACAAATTTACAACCCTACGAACCCAGAAACTCTTGGCACCACAACCGGAACTGGATAGAAGTGCCCAGCCGTCCGTCCGGTGCGATTTACCACAAGAAGAGAAAGAGCTGCTGCTTTCAGCAGGATCTTGATTTGAGCTTCCACTGTGTGTGGTGGTGCCCAAACCTCTCGAATGAAATGAAGAAAGGGAAAGAGAAAGTTCACGCGCCGCGGTCACGCTTCAGCTTCAGTGCGTTCCAAAGTCATTGAAACTTATCCATAAAAAAAGATTGGCGATTTCCTTTTATTTTCGCTCCTCCTCTGGGGGGAAGTCCAAAGGTTAGTTGGTTGTCTCCAAAAGTACGCGACGGTTCTCCCCGTCATCTCATCTCTCTGAATGACTGCCCGTAATGTGAGACTTGAGGTTGACTTTTTTTTATCAAACTTTGGTACGCTTTGGACGAGGGGTCAAGGAGGAACGAGAGAGGGTCTGAGAGATGGTTGGGAAGTTGGGGACCGAGTAGGGCTCATAAATATTTCAACCATCGAAACCCGTTGTTTGTTTCATTTCTTTTTCTCTTAATGGTTAATGGATGAGATACGAGATGTGATGTGTGGTATGTTATAGTATGTGTATGGTATGGGGTCACCTTGTAAGTTTTAATCACGGGCCTAAAGCGATATAGGTTTCTCTCTGTCCTAAGTTTTCTTTGGTATCCTTAAACACATAGATTACTCCGGGGAAAAAAGTGTATGGAACAGGAGAGATGACAAAAAATGACAAACTATGATTCATACATGTTAGGGAAACACCGAGGTCATGTAGTCTGTATTTATTTTTAGATTCTCTTGCGTGTTGTTTTGATCTTGAAATTATTTAGTCAATGTTGAAAGATGTCATATATCTTGGAAGTTTGTGGATATTAAAAATAGATTTGCTAAACTTCATCTAATAGAATAGAATAGAAGGCATATTGTCTCGTTTGAATCATGGTTAAAATAGGAATACTCTTTTCATATGCATTTGCTCAACACCCCAATAACGCGACGTCCATAGATGGAATTCACGACTCTGAATGGTGGGAGAAAACTCATGACCATTGATCGTCAAAACACAGAGCTACAAGTAATAATCGTCAAGAAGACGCCGCCGTCGACGATGTATGTCAGATGATCGGCTTCTCGTCGGCCTCTAAAGCGGGTCAGTGGTATGGTCATGGCATACATTTATTGCACTTTTGTTGCGGTGCTCGGCTGCACCCCATGGATGCGATCGAAGCCATTTATTCCTGGCGTATGTATATAGCGTAGAGAGTAGGTGAAGGTCGTCGCACATTTGAAGGTAGCCGTCTCTCCGCCTGGTGGCGGTTAGGCGATGTGTCGAGAGAGGTAGGTGGGTCGAGATACACTCGAAGCTCAAAGTCGTCAATATCCCAACCAAACCTGACTGACACAAGCGGGAGGGTAGGTTTCTTGGAAAAGCTGTCGATGGAGTGAATGTGTCTAGCCGATTCGATTGAATATATAGGTGAAGGGGAAGGCTTCCGCCGCCAATGTGTGCATGATATGATGGCGTAGCACTGGTTGGAATCGCGTGTTCGGTTTAATGTGCTTTTACCGTGCCAAAGCGGTATAAATATTGGGAGAACATAGGGAAAAAGGAAACACCGGTACGAGAAAGCCCTATCAGCTGTGTTGTCGGCTTATGCCAATATATTGATTTTGCAAATGAAAACGTGAACTGTCTACAATGCGAATCCAGCGTTTTCATTTGTTTTGCAGCTGTTGTTTATCAGCCACGTCTGTAGGGAGATTCAGTCTAGTGACGGGGAAGAGAGAAGAATCGCTTTTATCCAGCATGAGCGAACGAGGTGCATGGTGAAAACGGCGCTGTAACAAACACAAATGAAGAAGGGCTCGAAGGGAAGCCAGCCGGGTTCCGTTCTAAATTTCGCAGGAAATCCAATTACCCTTGGGCAAGGTCGGCGATTGACGGGATCGTGGCGGGACACGGCAAGTTTGTCCGTATGGCGGCAAGTGAAGTGTGTGCCTGACGGCCGTGGGTGGAGAGAGTGCCAAGGTGAAGAACCATGCGGGACAATAATAAGAGGGACGCCGTACTGGAATTGCTGGATGGTTTGCATTCGGCTTTTGCGCGCGCGGGGCACCGTGTTGTATTCCCGCATATATCAGCTGTGCAAATGGGGTACGCGCAACGCCGCGCGCACTAGCTGAAACGACAACGAGAGTCTCTCGAGTCGCGCAATTGACGCGACAAAGACGACCCAGAGGAGCAACGTGGAACCACACCGCAGATCCCAGAGAAGGGAGAGCGAGCGATGATAAACACAACAATAAACACAGCCAGCCAGCATATCGCAATGGCCAGGCATCGTTTGATGGTAACATTAGCCGGGTTGGCGTTGTTTGTGTGTTTCGGTTGGTTGTGTACCACTAATACCAGCAGCATTTGGAGCGCACTTGTCATCAGCGGGTATCGGTTTCGAGGGTAGCGTTGCAACCGGTGGCACAGAAGACCTAGATTCCAACAACGTGCTTTCGAAGCGTTTCTCTACTCCATGATTCCATGATGAATTCCTGCAGTATGTTTGATTCACGCGTTCTTTGCTATTTAAATCATAATAAATACATTCCTGGGCACACAAAAAATGTTACGAAAGGCAGATAGAGTTTATCACTTTTGTTGCAGCTTTATGCCTACCTTGCAGCCGCGCTTCGACTTCCGGGGGCTTCACCCAATGGTAATGGATAGCTTGAATGTTAATGGGACTGCTAAATGTACGATCACTTTATCGTTTGTTCTAGCCAAACGTTGGTGACCTTGGCGGGAGCTAACGAATCACTCGGAGACGCGAACAGGTTCTTCGTGCACTAAGGTGTCGCGTGTTTGCCATTTTAACGAAGAAATGTGGATAGTGGATAGCGCGCCACGTAGAATATTGATTAGCTTATGATGAGAGAGCCGGCGACGGGCAGATCATGGTAGGAAGAATTAGTGGGGAAGAAATGACTAACGCGTTGTTTGTTGGAAGTCGTAGCTGTATGTATGATCCACAGCAACAGATCGGGCGAGGATTAATAATGCGCTATGCATAGATGTTTGAGTAATTGCGGGGTAAGAATGTTTAGCACGCGCGCCATCTCCTCAACACAAATGTCCTATGAGCAGTCTTTTTTAACGCCTTTACAGCTCGCTCAGTGCATAAGCGATTGCGGTTAAGGGTTGATTGGTGTGTGATATAGACACTACTAGGGTCGAGCTATGCGAACTTCTCAAATAGTTCGTTTGATAGCTCAGATGCGCAGCGAGAGATGCATTATTTGATTTTTCGAGCCCGTGATTTTAGTCAATAGAATATAATTTGTTTTTTTTTTTTTGATTATTTTTTCTTATCTTGTGACTAGAAAACTAGTGCTAAATCGCATTCCAATTCCAGCATAACATTTGTATCTCCTTCCTTTTGGGATGCAAGACGAAAGCTGTTGTTACTGAGATCACGCAAAGAGAGCAAGTTTGCTTTGTTGCGTATCGTTCGCGCAAAACGATTCAGGACAAAACCGGACGTACACGTTTTCGATACGATGACTTTAGCAGGCTGTCTACCTTCGTTGTCTCGCCGTGTCCTCCATGTCCATGTCTTGCCGCGGGCTTCATTTCCTTACTCTTTGGTTTAGCCGTGTAAGCGTGTAAGCGGACTGGACGTTGAGGTATTTGTCTCCTGAAGTGGTGTGTATGTGTGTGTGTGTGTGGAGCTTGAAAGAGACCCGGTGGGTGAAAGAGATCGAGCTAGTTCCGAACCGCACCCTTGAAGGTAAAATTTCATTGCCCGGAAGGTAGATAATGGGTGGTGGTGGTTTTCAACTGCTCCGTTTTAGTAAGTTCAATTTGAGTTGGGTTGAGCCAGCAAGCGAAGGTAGCGAGAAAGCTGCTGTGAAGTGAAGAACGTGGAGAGTCAGATAACGACTTTTACAAATACCACCATCAACACACCACCCCTTACCATGACATGGACAATTTTGACGTGTCTGAGGAAGGTGTACGCGTGCCGCGTCACATGTGTGACGTTGGCTGCGCTTCGTCCGTTCCGCAGAGTGTGGGGTTGCAGTGGCAATGTCACGTTTTGTTGCTAACCATGTTCACCTCACTCGGACACGCACATAACAGACACACAGACTGGGCGTTGCATTTTGCCTAAACACGGTGCAAAACAGAGGAATAAAAACTGGAAACAATATGTCTAACAACATCGTCATCGTCATACAAATGCTTCCATTAGATGTGTGGATGTGTTTGTGTTCCAGAGGTTGGTGAAGTTAATCTATCGTATTCGATACAGTCATGGTACTCATGTTACGAGTAAACAATTAGACGGCCCAGCTGTTTCCAAACATTTAATTCATAACTTGTTAATTGTGTTGTTGTTATCAATGTTACGCTTTTAATTATATTTTTTTTGTTTCCCAAATTCACCGAGGTTATGATGATATTTTGTTTTGTACTCTGAAAATTGGTTGCAATGAGTATAGGAAAATTAAAATTTGACTTGATTGTTTTGCATACACAAAACATAACTTAAGCTTCATCATAACGCCACAGTAAATTATACGTTGGCAGAGCTAGCTCCCTTGAAAAGATTAATTCGCAGTCCGTTTTCTTCATTTCAGAACATCTCATTCGCATACATTGCTTTCTGCGTGCGTTTTCAAGTTGCTCTAACATCAAAGATCAATGATCGATGATTGATCGTTCGGCAGCGAAACGGGAGAGATACGTTCGTTTGAAGGAAGTGAAGGATCGCTAGGTGGCAGACTATCGAAAACCTGTGAACCCACCTACCCGCCTCGCCGGTTTGACCGATGATGGTGCGAATCGGATTATTTGCCGGTCGTTGCCAGCAAGCAAGCGCGTGTCTATTTTTTGCCCTACCACACACATTTCGGGAGGGTTAGATACAAAACCTTTGGCTTTATTCTTAGACTGGTGGTCTGTACAAAATGCACGGAAATACCCATCGTATATGGTGCTGGGGAGTGCTGGTAGTACTGTAAAGATAAGCAAAAGAAGGGAGGATAACGGTGCGTCGATTTTGATGCGTATGTTGCGCTCTTTGATCAGTGCAGGCGCAGTGCAGGCGATGTTAGGACGATTACGCTGATGCAATCGTTTGCACACCTTGTCGCGATTTTGTCGTGTCTATTGCGGCGGCGGGTGTTAACGTGTGTTGAGCTGCATCCGAAACCGGCATATGACGTAAGGAGCGTGCCAGCTCAGCCATGCGGTGTGTGCGTGTGTGTCACTGATTAGTCATCGGCGTGTGCCAAGATGTATGATTGGTGGAACAGAAACGATCGTTTTAACTCGATGATTCGCCGCGTTTCACGAATAGCGCATGTTACTCATAGGTTAATTCCTATCGTTTACAATTTACAATTTACTGCGCCAGAGCAGCTCATTCGATCGTTATGAATTTCAATGTTAGAGCTTCATTTTTACTGTGTTGTTTCCTTGCGCGATTTCTTTTTAAAACTGTGCGTCTGCATCAGTTGCATTTCTCTCCCCCTTAGGCCTAACCTAACAGCAGCAAACGCATCGAAACATGAAACCGAAATAATTCCCTCGGTCTGGTGAGTTTTGCTCTCCCGAACCTCCGCCGCAACCAAAGACACACACAACGGTGTCGTTGCTCATCGTCTCGGATCTTTCTTGGACGGGTGCATTTTTTGCTGTTGCTCTGCCTTCCCCTGGTTGCTTTCTCAAAACCTCTGCATCGCTGCATTGAGTTGTGATTTTCTTCCCATTTTTTAATATTGTGACGGGGAGGATAGTAGGAACTCTGTTGGTGCTGCTGCTGCTCCTCCTGCTCTTCTGACTTGCGTGTGGTGTCGGTTGATTAGTTGAGGTGGAGGGGAAAGGATGATGGGGGTCGTTTCCCCCCCGGCGATCGGCCAGCCAGTGGCACATTCTTTCGTCGTTAACTGGATGGGGAGATGGGGTTGGCCTCAGTCGCCATTAAGTCATGCTCGTTGAGGATGATTCTGCGCTAATGATACGGAAAAATGGGCTTCCACTTACCTCT
>AXCO02006291.1:0-16719 GCA_000473525.2 Anopheles melas | reverse complement strand
TACCCGAGGAGGGCGTAATAGAAAACAAAAGGAAGGCGGTTTGAAGCGAGCTAGACAACACATACGAAATCAAACGTGTGCAGCTCAATTCGCATTACAACTCCGTGCCCTCACAGACACACACACACACACGGCATGTACACACTCACTCCACACGAAGAAGAGCCCCCAGGAGTACGATTTATTAGCTTTACAAGCGAAAATCGGACGCAAAGTGTCTCCAAATGTGTGCCTGTTTATGTGTCTCTGCGTTGGCTGTGATCGTGTGTCTGCGATCGCGACACTTACCAACAATGAGTAGCGGGCGTTGTTGTAATGCTTGGGTGGGAGGTGCGGGCCGACACACTATGTAAATATAACCCCGTCCAACCCTTCTGCAGCCAGCTCCCCTTCGCTCAGATGGAATACCCTTGTCCTAGCGTCACTCGTGCGCACTCTCGCGCATACCAGCAACAACGTGTTTGTTTGCTTTTCATTCTCGCCGTTTCGTGCCGGACTGACCGCTCGCCGTATGACGGACGCGGCAACAACTCGTGGTTGCTCGCTTTTGGCCGGGGGCCGTTTTGGTGGACTTTTCCCCATGTCGCCAAACCCCCCCCCCCCCACCGTCGTCAATCTTGTGGTATGTGCTAGGTTTGGATTGATTTGCATAATGTTGCAGCGGGCCCAAAACAATGCCTTCACCACTTGTTGATTTGGTGGTGCGAATGGGATGGGCTGTTTTGGTAAAGGAAATCCCCATTCAATGTGCTCTCCTGTGTGACACATCGGATGGCGACAGGTACAGGTGTTTTTGTCAAACCATTTTAGCAACGCATTGTAATTTTTGACAACTTTCTTTGTGAATACGTTAAAAAAAAAGCTAATAGCCGCCATTGTTTGGTTCACACAAATGCATTCTAATTTAGTTGTAGTTGATGATACTTGGAGTGGCGAATGGATATGCATTTTTCTCACTTCTGTTCGATGATGGCCTCAAGACAGTCGTATGAGATGGTAAACTAAGAACATTGCCTTTCCTTGCTCGATGTTCGTTGTACTCTATCTTTATATACCGAATGTTGATGTCATAGCTTCTGTCGTTCGGATTTGAAGTATGCCGCATCGTGCCTGGACCCTGACTCACCCACCCAGCGCCTTGTAGATAGTGTGACGTGGACAGATAAGATCATACAAACCCTAAACGCTCTACTTCCCTTTACTTTTAATCGATGTTTCAAATAGTCCACAAGTTCTTACCACTCTACATACTAATTAAACGATGCATAATTAATTTATTATTATTATTTTTCTTTGTTTCAAGGCCTTTCACAAAACGTTAGAAAATGAAGCGAGCACATCAAATTTAAACACAACACAAATAGAAGCGTCGCACATGTTCGCAATTGAAATAACCTTCGGTTTGGTCGAAATGTGTACATCAAACCAGTTGGATTGCACTTCTCTTTACCGAGACAGAGAGAGAGAGAGAAAGAGATAGGGAGAGAGAGCTGCTCGCCCAATTCGTCGATGGGTGCGTGTACACCGTTTGCCCCGGCCGTGCAAAACACACACGAGAGTCGTACAATTAATTAATTTACCCATACCAACGATAAACCGCGGTTGATTGGTCGGATGGGTCGGTGATGGGTGTTCGCCCGGCCACCTTGTTGGGGGTGGTGTAGCCGTGCTGGCTAACCTCGGAACGTTTTTTGTTTTTTACATTCAGCCGGGTATTTCCAATTTTGCACTTGCACTTGTGAAGATGCCCGTGTAAGTCATTGGTGGACTTAAACGGACTTCGGTTTATTAGCGGGCACAATTATTTTGTCTTTTTATAGTCATGGGGAGGGAGGACGAGGAGGAGACGAGGTTGGTTATGCTAATTTTAACCCGATCGGGAATTGTTACACAAACTTTGTTTTGCTTCGATCCGAATCTAAATAAGGTCTGTACGTAGGAAGAGAACGGTTAGCTTCGAATTGTAACTCCTGGCGGCTGGTAAACAAATTATCTTCTCGAAAGTACAAATTGTATCACCATGTGAAAATTCGCCACTACTGAGCCATTGGCCAAATTGCGAGAGGGAAACTAATTCGACTTAAAGGTGCTCGGATGCGCGCGTGTGTGTATGCTCGTCCGTGTCCACTTGGTTGGCGTTCCGTTAGTTTGGCGCGTACTGCGCTGGGAGGAGAGGAGGCTTCTTAAATTTGCGCATCGTTGCACGTGAAAAGACGAACGAGTGCGCGAACGACAATTAGAAATGGTCCAGGGGAGGCAACCGTCCGTCCCATCACCACTTCCCCGTGAGATGGAGAGTGGTGCTCCGGTGTAAGGGAGAACGGACCGAAAATAGGATTGTTTGTACGGGAATGGCATAGCCCCGTCCGTTACTTGCTGTGCGAATAATTAGGGCACGGTCTGCCGGTGTGTTAAATCGATTGTGAACGACTTTACAATCCAGTGCTGTGAGTGCGGGCCGGCGGCGCACACACAGTGGTTGATGAGCTTTGTGTGTGTGCGTGTGCACTGGGCGCAGCAGCACATTGTAGCAAAGTAACGAACATGTCTCACATCGCAGTTGGCGTCGCATGTGCTATGCGAATGGTGCAAACTGTGTTCAAACTAGTGATGGGAAAAATGATTTTTTTTAAATGAATCCTGATTCCGTTCCGTTTAAGGGAAATTTGCGATTCCTAGGTCAATTCCGATTCCGGAGCCGATTCTGATTCCGGCGCCGATCGCTTAATTGACTCCGTAGTCAACTCCGGAATTGGCTCCGGAGTTAACTCCGGAATCGTCTCCGGAATCGAAATCGTTTCCAGCATCGGAATCGGGTAGGTCCGATTCCGAGCTTCCACCACTAGTTCAAACGCTTAACATGTCGTGCAGTGTTTAGAGCGTATGTTATTGCAATTTGGCACTTATCTGGAGTTTGAACAATTTAAAAGTAAATCAATATTTGATGTTTTCTGAGTCACTCCAACTGCTAACTCTAAAACACAAGCGAAAAAAGTGTTAAAATGTGTTAAAAACATATGCCCTACACTGTGTTGTACATTGCAAGCATCAATTTTACGATGGTTTACGTCTCAAAAACCGGAACACTCTCTGGTGGAAGGAGAATGTTTGGCCCCAGTAGTGTGGCAAATGCACGCGAGCATCTCCAATCGCCCACATCGCATCGTCTACCACCGACCATCAATCACATGAGTGCCGTGTTACACATTCCGTTTCTCAACCCAATCACACACTAAACGAATCAACCCTTCCTATGGCCACACGCACACACGCACTCTGTATTTCGTTGCCGATCTTGTGGAGGGAAAAGAAGGCCGACCGTTTGCACAAACAGCTTCCCCAAAAGCATCATCGCGAACGACGAGCGCCTTCTGATGTTTACCGGATCTCGGCCGGATGATGGGATGTGGTCCACACGATGTATGGGTGTTGATTCAATTGAAACAAATGAACATTATGCGAACCAATGGGGGAATGATTGAACGTGTTTCTATATGCATTCTTTAAAGTTTTGTCTTCACACCAACCGATGCGTTATTAATCGGAGAAGTAAACGAAGCAAAACTAATGCGCTGTCTTTGCACTTTCGAGTCATTTAGCCGCTTGTTCGAGCAAAAACTAACCCGTAGGAATGTTATTTTGACCCCCAATGGATGCTAAAAGACGCAACGGAAATGTTTTGCAACGGGAACGAGCCTTAGTTTTGTGCCGGATGTGTGTCATCGTGAGGGGAAGGATTTTATTTTTTGGAACCATTCTTGATATTCTATTTCCGGACGGGGGGCGCAGGAAGACCCTCCGGTTGGAATCTTCGTTTCTGAAGAAACTGAAGCCCTCTACCCGGCTCAATTTCGGCTTTGGCACGGCCGTCGAGCCCCAGCAGCAAACGCAGCCAATCCCCGAGGGGAAACTCCCCTCGGAACTCGGACGCGGGTGTTACTGATTCGTTCGTGGGGTTGGACCTAGTTGGATAGTTTATATTTAGACGCACGCACACACACACACACACACACATTTTCCACGGCGGTAAGTTTCCGCCGTCTCGTGGCGCACAACTACAACACTACAGTTTTTGCCAACTGCACGGGAATTTCCTCCACCCTCCGAAAGGGAACAGATTTCCATTCCACAGGCGCGATCTTCTTCCGTGCGTCTAGCTTAGATCTCTCGCCCCCACCCCCCAAAAACCACAACCTACGACACAAAGCGACGCGGGTACCAAAAATATCACCCTCCGGCGGTTGTTGTGGAAATAGATTTACGGTGGCGCGCGCTGGGTTTCGCATTTGACGGAAACGATCGATAGTTCGATCTCGTCTGATACACGGGCAAGATGCACGCTTCCCTTAGTGTTGCACGTGCGCTTGAGTTGGCAACAGTCACGTGGTTCGTGTTTCTTTACCCGGTGAAGTGATAACCAGCATTACTGTTTAGAGGACTTCCACATCAAATTCTTCCACTATCTCGCACCTCCCCTGTACTAAGCGGTGAGTCAGGTCAGACGCAGCTGCGGAGTGGTGTAAATGCAGATTGTTCCATTTTCTTTGCAATCTGCTCCCACTTTCGATTGCGGACGAGGCAGCACTTTCACTCCATCCTGTGGCTGAGTTTGGGCAATAATGCATAACATAATACGTGGGAATGTTTATCTTAACGAGCTGCGTTGTTTTGGCTGCGATTGTGTTGTGACAAGTAGAAAGACGGTTGAAATATGGCCGCGCGGCACAATCCAAGTGACCTAAGCGTCCAAAACCCGGCACAGGGTGTGTGCAAATTATGAAACAAGATCATCGTACACATTACTATTCCCAGACAACTTTCATTCCACCGTGTCCCGCATGAGCTTTGTGGCAGCGTTTATGTTAACGTAAGTTTTTTTGTTGTTCTCTTTTTCCCTCCCCGACAGAGAGTTTTTGTTTTATGTGTTATCATACTGCAACATATCATCGAAAAAAAAAGACACGAAGAAACATTTCACTCCGTGTTCTCATACCGGAAAGGCAAGGAAACAATCGTCACATCACACGAATTAACATTCGGACGCTAGGCGACGGTCATGGCCACCATCACCATGGCAGCGTCACCGACCTCGAACAGTAGCGCGTCGACCACGTCCGTGTCGCTGCTGCAGCGCCAGTCGAGCAAAAATGCCGACACCGTGTCGGTGTGTTCAACCACCAGTGCCTTCTCGACGTGCCCCGACCGGCACGGGTTCTACGGTGGCAACCAGTTTTCGGAAAAGCCGAAGAAAGAAACGCTTACGCGGGAGCAGATCATCGCACGCGAAAAGAAATGGATCCACATGACGGCGCACTGGGCAGAATATATGAACACGAACTACAAAAAGGTAATTCCGTGTGTTTTGTGTGTGTGTGTGTGTGTATGCAGCAATCCGGAAACCCTGCTCCTAATACTTTGTCCCTTTTCTACCCCTTTTTTCCACAGGTCCGTGAGCGCTGCCGAAAAGGCATCCCGGATGCGCTGCGACAGAAGGCATGGTTTCTGCTGACCGGCGCAAACCATCTGATGGCCAAGTTTCCCGACTGGTACCAGCATCTGCTGGACCAGCCCGGCAATCCGCAGATCATCGACGAAATACGTAAGGATCAGCATCGACAGTTCCCGCACCACGAGATGTTCATCGACGACGACAAGCCGGGCCAGAAGGAGCTGTTCAACGTGCTGAAAGCGTACTCGGTGTACAACCCGACCGTGGGCTACTGTCAGGCACAGGCGCCGATCGCCGCCTTCCTGCTGATGCAGCTGCCCTCCGAGCAGGCGTTCTGGTGCTTCGTCGCTATTTGTGACAAGTAGGTTGCCCTCCGCCATTGTCATTGCTCCATCCAGCCACAGAGCAGCGCCGCTTACACTGAACCTTTGTTTTTTTCGAAACCAACCCTTCCAGATACCTCGAAAACTACTTCACACCTGGGCTCGAGATGTTGCAGCGCGACGCGGGCATGCTGAACCGGCTGCTGAAGAAAACGTCCCCGGCCGCTTACCGCCACCTGCAGAAGCACAACGTCGATCCGCTGCTGTACATGACCGACTGGTTCCTGTGCGCGATGACGCGCACGCTGCCCTGGGACACGCTGCTGCGCGTGTGGGACTGCTTCCTTTGCGAAGGGGTGCGAATCTTTTTCAAGGTGGCGCTCGTCATCATCGGGGCCACGCTTGGGCCGCAGAAGGTGCGGTCCCAGTGCAACGGGCTGTGCGAAACGCTGGCCGTGCTGCGCTCACCGCCGAAGAAGTTTCTCGAGGAAGATTTCATCATGCACCACATCTTCCGGCTGAACATCACAATCGACGACTTCCACCGGGAGCACAAGAAGCAGGAGATGCTGCACCGGAAGGCAAAGCTGGAACAGCAGAAGGCAGCACAGCAGCAGAACGGTGGTGGTGGTGGTGGTGGTGGTGGATCTTCCAACGGGGCTGGCAGAAGCTCGTAGCTTTCGGCAACCCGTGGCCAATAAGGACCGCATGGAGAAGGGACGGCAGCTAGTCTAACATGGAGAAACTGCTCCGAACGATGGCAGAAGCAGTGTATCATCATACCGGCCTCCAAAGGGACAGAGTGGGACCTGAGGGGGGCAATAATGTTTGCAATTACGGGCGCTATTCGTCTCATTCGTTTCTTCCACATTTAGCGTGAAACAAGCGCAAACCGATTCGGAAACTATTCAGATGTGTTTGCTATGATTAAAAGAACCGTTTATACAAGTAAGTATCTAGCTAAGTAAGATTTGCGATCAACATGGCACCAAAATTTAACATCGCCGCGGCGAAATATGTTTAGGAACAAAAAAAAAAAAACAATACGATCGATAACCGAATAAGCACGGATTCGAAGCCGTGCGCCCAATTTTTGAAGCTGATTTCACTCAAAAGAAGCGAATGAAGCAAAAATTGTGAAACAAAAACCCCAAGCGCAACGCACGCGGACGTTGCAATGCAGATTTATAGTACAATTTTATATCTATTTAAAAAAAGAAAGGAACGTAAAACACTCGTATTCTAAAGCACCTAAACACACACAAACAGTCCAGCTATAAAGGCGTTAGGCGTTAATTATTAGCACGAAGGTACGAAACGCCCGTCGGACGTTTGAGAGGGAAACAGTTCCAAAAGCAGAACGGCAATCGACACACCACACACCGGACAGCTTGGGGTGTGTGTTTTGTGTGTCCTTTCTTCATTCCATCTTAAGCATCGTAACGAACCGTTTTCTATCGCAAGTTTTGCACAGATGTTTAACATTACTACGTTTGAATGCAATAAGATCAGTTAACCGGATAGGAGGTGTATAAAGTTTATGCACGGATCATCTGTAGCGTATCATGTTGTAGCAAATGAATAGTTTAACAAAAGAGAATCAACAGGGAACATAACGTCTCCTCCCTTCCCCGCAGCAGCAGTATGTGCAAGCAAAAAAACAGTGTTGAATGTATTCGTTTCTATATTGCGCGTATATCAACGTATATTTAACATTTATCATCGTTTAGCAAATCGCACAAAGTTAGAGTTATTAAGTCAAGCGTACCGTTCACCACACCGCAACTGTAAAGCCACTCTACTACTACTACTACTACTACTACTACTACTACTTCTTGATAGCTCTCGAATGAAGAAGGTGTAGAACTTTAGTCAGGTTAGTGAACAATTACTTACCAAGATTATGCTGTGCGCGATGCCGGAAGGGTGCGAATCGAAGCCAACAAATGTCAACAACACGACGGTGCCTTTCTTTCCCTTCGATAAGAGAATTGGCGCATCCCTCCCCAGCACGCACAGCACAGATAGCACATTGCGTGCATTAGCGAAACGCCGAAAAACCGCCAGTTCGATGGAGAGATTGTTACAGAAAATTAATTTCCCTTTCGTTTGATCTACACTTCTCGCTGTGCTAAGCGTTATTGCTTGATACCCAGGGAAAGGAAAAAAAACACACACACACACCGATTCGAATTAAGAATTCGCAATAACCGGTGGAGTAGCAAAATTCATCCCTTTTTTATCACTTATTTAATGCACTGTTGAGTGTGTATAGAGTGCATCTTGTGCAATTCGTTCATCGTCTTCGTTGTCGTCGAGCAAATGTTGTAAACGTTCGTAATGGCGTATTATATTATTGTTTAAATTAAGAAGCATTAGTGTAAATTTCATCACCTGCAATTGACCATAGCCCCCCCCCCCCCCCCCTCCCCCCCCTTCCCCCCCTCCTTGTTCTCGTTTATTTATTACTCTCGAACAATCACAGGCGTAAAGGAAGAAAGAGAGAGAGAGAGAGATGGTGGCAGCTGATGGTTAAAGCGTATGTCTGTATCTTCCTGTTCAAACGAGATAATAAACTCAACATTGGAAAGTGCATTTAAAATGTGTTCCTTTTGCTAGGGTTGCAAGCAGCCAGTGCTAGTTGTCCATGCCTAACAAACGACTCAATGTCGACAGATACCACCATCTCACTATAGTGAACAGGTAACGTTCTCACTATACTGTCGGAAAGTGAGCGTGAGTTGTGTTCTGTGTTTTCGGACCCTAGAACTAAAAAAAAAAATGAAAAAGAAGAAAAATCGCATCGAGTTCTAAACGATCACTAATAAAATCACCGATTGTTTACTTTTCCTTACTTTATTAATCTCTTCCAGGTTCACCATCTACAACCCCATTCGGCTCTTTTCTTTGCAACGCGTGGAAGCTACACTGGTAATTTAATCGTTACTGTACTTTCATTGCAAACACATTTTGATTCTACTGCTGCCCCATCTTACACCCCCATCTGCCCACCGGTACACGCGATCGTGTATGCTGAAGTGCTTCCCTCCCATTACATCATTACACAATGCCCTGCCGTCAATGGGTGTCTTTCGTGTGAATTGTATCTTTGTTTTTTACTTTAGACGCTATCTAAATTTGAAAAAAATGCTTGCCTGTACACGCTCGTTTTTGAATGACTTTCGGAAAAAAGGGACTCCTTCAGAAAACGGGAAGGGAGTCCATGTGAATGTGTATTGCCGATGGTGCCGAACCATCATACTAGTATAAAAATAGTATGCACTGTACTATTCTATTTTGTATCGATAAAATGAACAATTTGCTGTAGACAACGGGAAATGGGGCCTACTTGCACTCCAGCCCCCCCCCCCTCCCTCCCCGCCCAGAAAATGGGGCACCAGCACTTAAAAAGCTAGCAACTTAATACACACAATGTTGTTCAACAATCAACGAAACAGGACTGAACGAAAGATGCTCCTATTGACGCGCCCCTACTGCTCACGGGCATGAACCTGTGTGGTCTGGGTCTGTGTGCCGCCGTAGGTTAGACCTCAGTGGGCGTCACTGTTGATGGATTGTGGCTAGGAGGCTGGTTGGATGAGCGGAACTCGGAGTGGCCGCCCTTAAATAGCTTTGCTCATCAGCTTTAGCTTGTCCTTTAGCAGCTTGCGCAATTCCCGCACCTCCGTCAAGGCGTTCTCCGCTATCGTTGACTGTACGGTGGAGGCGCACTTGGGATTCAGTGACATCCGCTCGATGGCGGCCGACAGGGAGTCCTCGACTAAGGGTGGCTTCCAGGATGCTGCAGAACCAGAATAAAAAAGAAATTTAAGTCAAAAGAAACGTTGTTAAACGTGCAAGACCGTTCGTCGTACCCAGCAACAGATCCATGGCGTTGATGGTTTGCTTCAACTCGCGCAGCACCTTCGTAACCAGCACGAGCCGCTCCCGTTCCGGGACGACGGAAGAAGCATCGTTGCTCGCATTGGTTGTGGCAGTGTTCGGTGCACTGTTTTCGGGGCCCTTTTTCACCTTCTTTCCGGCGCTTGGTTGTGCTTGGGACGTGGGGGCATGCAGGTACTTATCGTAACAGACTGCCAGCAGGAATACCATCAGTGAGATCATCTGGAAAAACAAAGGTAACGCAGGCAGGATTAGCAGAACTAGCCCAGAAACGACCGCATCAATCGCCTCGACCTTACCTCGATGCAACCGTTTACGAGCTCGTGCGTCATCTTCCAGTGCCACAGCAAATCGGCCGACTGGTGGTACGTCTCGATCGCTCGATTCATCGTCTCGTGTATGGCCGTTACGTCGCCGGAACACTTGTCCGCCGCCAGTGTAAGCTGCTCGATGCTGTAACCCCTCCACAAGTCCAGCGCAAAGTCGGCCAGCTGCGTAAAGACACGCTCGTAGGGCAGGCTCAGGTAAAGGTGAAGGCGCGAGGGCAACAGATTGACTAGATAGCGACCGCTGATCGGTGCGTGCTGCTTGCTGCGGATGTCGGCCGCGACCGTCACCCAGTCGTCGCGCAGCTGCTGGGCCGCTGAACACTCCACCGACGTACGGCTGAGATGGAGCTCCACCAGCGAGAACAGCAGCTTCGAAAGGCCGGTGCGCAACCGCAACAGATCGTAGTCCTGCTCGTAGCTGCGCTTTTGCAATCGTTCCCGACGTTCCTCCAGCGTAGCACCGACCGGTTTCGTTACAGCTGCCACTACCGGCGCTTCCTTCTCCCCTTCGGTGCCATTATCCATTGGCTTGTCCTTCTTCTTCTCCTCCTTCTCCTCCTCCTCCTCCTCGTCGCTCGGTGGATCCCAGCTGACAAAGATCGTAAGGTCGCGATTATCGTGCAGCTTGTCCCACCGTATACGATCCTCGGCCGGTTTGCGGCGCGTTTGCCGGTACGCCGCCAGCAGCTGGGACAGCGTGCCGCCGGAGCTGACCACCATCAGCAGCAACGTTTCGACCGTCACCAGCATAAAGTGGTAGCTGTTCGCGAGCCTGCTGCGAAAGTCGACAATTTCAACCAGCTTCGAGAACGTGCCAAAGTTGTACAGCGCCTTCGGGAACTCGGAGTTGGCGTCGATGTCGTTCAGGAAGAAGTAGAGCGTTTGCTCGTACGTCGCCTTGGCCAGTGCCGGGAAGCCGGCATTTGCCAGCTGAGCACAGTGTAGGTAGCCAAGCGAATCTAGCTGAATGTGCTTAATGTCGAGCGTTTCGTAGGCACTTTGGGCGGCTTGCGTGAGACCGAGACGGTGGTACAGCTGCAGCGCCAACAGCTTACCGTGGAAGTTGTTCACGCTGTTCCCCAGCAGGTGGTTCAGCAGACACAGCGCTTCGATCGCCGGCTCGGAGCGTTGCATTCGATAGGCACGTTCGTACATAATTTGCGCTGTGAAAGATAAATGCTTGCTTTAGTGTTGGGTGAACAATTGAGCCCCTCCCTTCCCCGCTGTGAGCGTACCAGCTAACAAGGCGTACGCATCCGATGGTCCCATGTCCGTCACCAGCAGACCCTGCCCATATGCATTGTACCCGTGCTCGTAGTGAAGGCTTAGCGAGGTATAGATAGCGTGCAGCAGCTCCTCGCTAACGATCGCGTGCGCCCCGCTGTACCGGGCGATCTGTAGCGTACAGATGTGTCGTTGCATTTGCTCTTTCTGCAAATAGAGAAGGCAAAAATCCCATTGTGAAACGAATGCATATCAACCGACGAGCGACGATAATACTGACACTGGCCGGTAGCGTTGCTGAGCTGAGCCCCAGACCGTTCATGAGCTTGGTAGCGAGTGTTCTCCGCTCGTGGGCCGGTTTGACAAATTCGAGAAACAGCTTCATGTCGAGCGCACAGCACGGTTTGTCCGCAAACAGCTCGAAGTACTCCGCCAGCATATCGGACATTTTGCCAAACAGCTGTTCCTCGGCGTACCGCTGCTCCACCATGCGGCGGTTCAGCTCCAACCGAGCGAGGTATGGACCGCGGAACTTTTTCGGCTGTGCTTCGATAATCTAGAAAGGGGCGGGGAAGGACAAGATGCAAAATTACGTTGCTAGTGCAATGGCTAATACTTCCAGCCCTGCATACACATACATCGCACAGGAATTCGTGGCACATTTCCACCGTGTAATCGGCACCGTCCGGTTTCTCGCCAGCCCTTATAAGCTCGAACGTAGAGTTGATGTAATCCTGATAGTAATCCCAGCGGTCTTGTCTGGGAAAGGAACACGGTCGAAATTGAAATTAATAGCACTGCCACAGCTACTCGCCAACAGCTTGCACTTACTCCTGTAGCAGCAGCTCCTTGAGCAGTCGGTTCAGCTCGCCCCACTTGTTCAGCTGCTTCAGCAGATCGATCCTCAGATAAACCGGCGCACCCGGGTACAGCTTCTGGCATAAGGCACCCTGCAGAAAGTCGTACGCCTCGCTGTACTTGTGCTGCTCCTGCAGTATCTGCAGATACAGCTGCGCCTCCTGCGCACCCTCGAGCTTGTTCTCCGCAATGAACTTGTCCACCATGCGCTGGGCGAGCACCAGCAGCAGCTGCGCCTTTTGCGCATTGTGCGCGTCCGGACCGCGGAGCGCCTGCAGCACCACGCTCATCACGGCCCAGAAGTAGTAGGAGTTGCGGGGCCGCAGCTTGTACAGCTGCAGCGCGACCGACTGCAGTGCCTTGAAGTCGTCGATGCGCATGTAGGCGATGAACAGCTGGGATAGCAGCTCCTCGCTGCCCGGCACCTGCCGCACCGCGTTGCTAAACAGCGTGCAGATCTTGTCCAGCCGCTGCGTTTCCTTGTAGTACAGCGTGAGCGCGTGCAGTGTCGTCGCCTCGATCGGTTGCTCCTCCTCGAGCGCGGCGATCAGCGGCGCACTGTCCTCCGTACGGCCGAGCCGCTGGTACGCCCAGGCTTTCAGCGCACGGGCACACTGTAGGGTGGGTTTCTTCTTCAGCATCTTCTCGACATCCTGCAGCGCCTTTTTGTAGTTACCGATTTCAATCGATTCTAAAAATAGAGACACGGACAATTGGTTAAGCGGGGCGAGTCGGTGTGTGTGTTTGCGTGGATGGTGGATGTTTCTAAGATTGGAATGGTGCAGCGCACAGCAAGCACACAATTGAAGATCGCGATGAGAGATGTTGAGAGTGGTGAGATGCCGGCCGGTAACCATTCGGAGCCGGAGCAGAACAGCGCCTTTATCTTATAGGAAACAGCACACGCGTCTGGTGCGCGATTAGTTCCAAACAGATATAAATATCGGCATGATGTAGAAGGGCCATCGCCTCTATAGCGTCATTCAAACACTTTGCGATCACGACCAGCAAACAGTCCAACCGGCCATCGCAGCCGCAGCCGGTCTCCGTGCGATTGCTATTGATGCTGCCATGCGGAGACAGTCGCGGTGCACACCACCATACCCCAACTGCTACCTACCCCAGATTGGCCGCAACTTTCGCTCGTACGCTAGATCCTCTTGCTGCATCGTGCCGTGGGTGGTTTGAAGGATGGTAAGCGAATCCTTGGAGGCTTGAAAGTGAATGTTTTTGTTCACAAATTCGATCCCTAAAATCCCGAATCCTCGCTCGGACTGCGCGCACACTCACACACACACTGCACATACACATGCACCAGTCGATATTTTGACAGTCGGGTGAAAATTGACTTTTTCAAATGTGCAAACTACCAGGCTCTATCACAATAGCGCAGTTTGACATTGCACCTCCGCGCTCGGTGGTTTAATATTGCAGAAATGATAATATTTGTGCTATTTACATAATTGCTACCTGTTCCTGGTATACAACAAAAGCAGATGGTTATTATCATATCCTTTCTTAGCAATTAAAAACTCTAAAAAGATTTTTTAAATTTTATTTGAATATGCAAAAAATGGACCATTGTTTCTTTCATTGACTGACCTGGCCACGTTCGTTTGTTTATATTCCCTTCAACTTACAGTGGGCTGCCAAAATGGCGAGATGAAAGTGGAACTACAACGTAGAGCAAATTAAAATATTTAATGCTTTATCACTGATGGGAGATGACATCGTTTGGGCAAATGATTATTTTAAAACAAGGTATTGTACCAAAATCATATTTTTGACCGTCATTTGGAACAAAAGTTTGTATTACAATCGGTATTAGATGAGAAGTAGTGCTGTTTAAAATTAGTCAGCACTGTCCCTGTACAATTTTCCCTCACTGCGCGCGTGTGTGTGTGGGTGCCTGTAAATTGGTAGAGAAAAACAAAAGGTAAACAAACACATCATATCGGCGAAAAATTGTATGTAACCATAAAAGATAATAAATTAATAGGCAACACTTTCCAGTTTTACCTGACCACGTACATCTATTTCGCCATTTTGATTGCAGTTGCACGGAGAAACCCACTGGCTGTGCCGTTGCTGTGCGAACCAGGACGGCGGCGATTGTGCTCACTGTGGTTGTATGATATTCCCAAGGAAGTCACACACCGTCAGACAGAGTGCACTACCCGGGCCCTGCATTTAGCGAAACTGCTGCGTAATCGACTTTCGTTTGTGCAATCGAGGTACAGCGAAGCTCCTTTCGTCTGTCTCGAATACGGTACCGTTCCGGGCGCCAACGCTTCAACGATCACCCACCCCCACCCCCCTGCCGGTACACATCAGGTCCGGGTGACGTGATGAGGAAATGATTCATGCTTCCTCGAACATCGATCCGCACGGCAGTGACAGTATCATCCGCTCGGTTCCATCGCCCGTGCCATCATCACTGTTCGCGTGGTGGTTCCAGTGCGGAAAGACGGAAGCACAGCAGCAGCAGCAGCAGCAGCAGCAACAGGATCCGCTCGGACCGACCGGCTGCCTGGAGGTGATTTACGGTATCGCGCTGCACTACCTACACGAAACGCTGGATCACATTGCGCTAGTGCTGCTGGCCTACAGTGTACTATGCGTCGTCCTGTACCGGGTGATGTTTCACCGTGCGACCGGTGGCTCGCGCTTCGGCCGGTGGCTGGTGCGCCGAAGCCATCTGCCACCGTGCAGCCGGGCCCTGTTAGTGACCGCCCATCCCGATGACGAGGTGATGTTCTTCGGCCCGACCATACTGGAGCTGCGGCGCCGCCAGTGCCGCGTGTTTGTGCTGTGCCTGTCCGAGGGCAATCACGACCGTAAGGGTGCGGTGCGGAGGCAGGAGCTGTGGGATGCGTGCGAAAGCATGGGCGTGCGGCCCGAGGACATAACGCTCGTTAATGCGACACATTTGCAGGACGATCCGACCGCGGAATGGAGGGCGGTCACGATTGCGAACCAGCTGCTCCGCCAGCTGGAATCGCTCGACGCGGAGCTGCTGATCACGTTCGACAAGGAAGGTATCAGCGGCCATCCGAACCATAGTGCAATTTACTACGCAACCGCTTCGCTGTGTCTTTCCGGCATGATACCGAACAGTAAGTAGTCGAGGCCGGGTGATAGGCGATTGTTTTACGCTAAACGTCCTTTGTCTTTCGCAGATTGTAAAGTATTAACGTTAGAAACGGTGAATCTGTGCCGAAAGTATTTGTCGATATTTGATCTGCCGGCGACGCTGCTGCTATCTACCAATTGGTAAGTGAATTCTTGACACAAACTTACCTTCCACGATTAGGATTAAAGAAGCGTATTGGTACAACACCACAACAGACTGTCGGTCGGCCTCTTAAATGCACGATGAAAACAAATTCCGGCTTACTGTGATGGCTTAGAAAGGTTTATTACGGAGGAAAGTAGTGGTTATAATGGAGAACTGGGATTGCTTTGCTTTAACCGACGATCGCTGCATCGATTTCGACGCAGGTCACGGCACTGCCGTCAGCAGCGGTCAGACCAACCTCAACCTGCACGGTAATACCGACCAGCGGCAGCTCCATGGCATAGTTCAGCTCGTAGTCGAACGACTGGCCGGCGGCTATCGGGCAGGAAGCACCCGTAATACCAACAGCGCAAGCGTCCCGCAGCTCCTCCGGGATTTCGAAACCGACGTCCAATCCGAGCAGGCGGGCAGTCAGGTGAGCCGTCAGGGTAGGGGTGGCGACCGGCGACACGATGCCGATGCCGCGGGCAACCAGCGGAGCTCCGGACGTGATCGTGCAGGGCAGGGCCGTGCATCCTTCAATGTTGAGCGAAGCCGGAGTTGGCCTGCCACCCGAGCCTAGGGCAAAAGAGCGAAGAGGCAACGTAAGATGCATGCGAGGAAGCACAGCGTGGAGGCAACACACTTACATGGTCGGAACGGGGTCTGGCCGAAGACGATGGCCGGTAGCAGGGCAGCAATGAGCAGGAACTTGTACATGATTGTGGTACTAAGGGAAACGTCAAGGATCTGACTACCTTGTCCCGTATCGGTAGCGCTTTTTAAATACCAAGCCCCCGGCGAAGGTCACCGCAGCGGTGTGGGTTGAAATCGAACCGGCACCTGCAATTGGACGTTGCAATAGATTAGCCAAAATCGTTTCTTATCCGCCTATCGGAGCTGCTTATCAGCGCAGGTTAGTTAAAGGGTGGGTGCCACAATAGCGCCTGTAGGTGTTTGGAGACCTTTCTTGTCCGGATTTCTTTCCCCCAGTGCGCGCACACACATACACACAGAAATGCGCACAACACGCTGTATTACTCGATTTATTCGAACCATTGGTGTTAGTTTTATCAAGATTCGAGTTCAAAGTTTATGCACCTCCGATGTGTATTTTGATGGCGATGTTGTTGTAAGCCCAACATTTGCTGAAAAGGCTTATCGTACCTAAACATAAGCAAGCAACTTACTTATCAATGTTTCTTTCCGCCCGGTATCTTGCCCACTTTATGGGAAATTACTTAATGGATAAGATTGCCGTAGAAAAGTAGTACCTGCGTCAAGAATAAGGGGATTACTTATATGAACTGTGGCGTCACCATGGGTCACTGCGATTATTGTTTCCCCTCCCTTCTA
>AXCO02006290.1:0-16573 GCA_000473525.2 Anopheles melas | reverse complement strand
CCCGGATCTCAAAAAACGACCAATTCAAATTGAGTACACAGACACGACGGCGCAGGGCTGCAGTTGGGACAAAGAAGGCATCGCAGATACCGATGGGCAGTTTTGAAAGGATAGCTTTTCTGCGCCACACCAAAACAAAAAAACCCCGCACCGATGGAATGTTTAAGATTTTTCCATTTGTTTGGGGTTTTTTTGAATTTACCATTTAAAAGGAAAGCAGCTCTTTTCATAGAAATGTGGTACGAAACGCGAAACAAACCAATTCAATTTGTAGTATCAAAGTTCCAAATTACATTTTGCCATAATGATACCGCAATGGAAATGTTTCAACAAATGATACAGCCCTTGAGCCCTGGATTGAGCTGTCGTTACAAACTTCCGCCAATAAAATGCGCCTAATTAAAACTATTATTCATCGATCTAATCACGAAAACCGGAACTCACCGAATGTCCGCTCGCCCGCGTCCTTGTCGCTTGCGAGCGCGTCCCATCCAGGTCATGGACCATTAATTTCTACGATGAGGTTTTTGGGGGGGGTTGGGCAGCACAAATCGAAACCATTGCATTAACGTCAAAGCTCGCCGTCCACCCAGCGCCGGTGAGGTCACATTCATTCACACTTTTCCACGAGCACCATGGTGGTGTGGGCACGATTTCAATATCGGATCGATTTTTGGCAGCGTGCCAACAACGTGCCCCCCCCCCCCTCAGACGCAACTAAAAAAAGAAAAAATCTCCATTTCCCCCCGTAAACGCCGCCTCCCGTTAACCACCGAAAGAGGTCGAACCTTGTACACAAATCGGACAGACGTTGTTAAACCCATTCCCATGCCGGTCGCATCATGATTTGGTTGCACTGGGACGGGGGAAGCTATCGAAACGAGCAATCATAATGTTCGTTCGGCAGCAGCAGCAGGAGAAGCGGTGGGTGGAATAGATTTGAAATGAAATGACGTGTTGCGCTACCCCTATTTTCGGGTTTTCGGGTTCAGTTTTTGATTAGTTCCCTGCTACCCGAGCAGTTGTTGGAGTGTTTCAGTTTATGCCACTATTGGTAGATTGCTCCCTGGAATATGCCTCCGGTTTTCACCTTGAACTTTGGAACAGAAATTCAGGAAGGAAAAGACATTGGTGCAAAAGGATTGGCGATGAAATAATGATTTACAGCCAAATTTTACTGCTTGATTCGTTTGGACATTTGGTCTGGATGCTCGGGGCTTTTTCACTACTCTATCCAATCAAGGCTTTGATGCTCAGTTGTATGCATCAAATTAAATGAGTTATTGAAGAACCGTCACAACCAACGCAAACTCTTTTGAGCTTTCAGAGCAAATGTAAAATGTAAAAGCAAATGTAAATGTAAATGTCCTCTGGCGGATCTGCCTGTTTGCTTAGGTTCGCAAATCTTAGGTTCTTGGGAGTGGTCTTAGGACTAAAAAATCATTAAATAAATGACGAGCATATCCATGCGCCCTTACAGGCTATGATATTTTCTAATCATTGATATTAAAAAAAAACGAACCAACATATCAAGCGACTTCAAATAAAGTATTTCGCTCGCAACACTGTGCAGTTGCTACAATCAAAACATTGTTTCTATTTGAGCTTGCACACAGTGTATCTGCAACTGACCACCACCCGACCTTATTGAAGTTGAGCTCGTGCAAACTACCGCTGTGCGCACACAAACAAAAGCACCTCCTCCCCTGCAAGTCCCTCCGACTCACTGCATTTCTTCTGCACAAACAGCGAAATCAAAATCCACCAAGAACTAGACCGCAAATGGGCCGACAAATGAGCCACATTCCATTCCCATCTTCTTCTCTTGTACGTGCTTGTGTGTGTGTGTGTGTGTTTATCTCGTATATTGCTCTGGATAGATTTCTGGCTGTATTTGCGCGCCTCAAACAAATAAACAAACAAATACAGACAAATGCCATTCAGACTAGCGCGCACAAACCAGTGGAAGAATCGCAATGCTCGCGAAGTTAATTGAACGCCCCCGGGACGAGATTGGAGCAAGAATGGTGGGGTACACTGCCGGGGGTGGTTTGAGTTTCCCTCCCCATGCTCTCTCCTATCTTTGCCTTCTTTCCGGATTTGACCTCCGTTTTTATCATCTCCCATAAGTGAATGAAATTTTACAAGCGAAATGAAAGGTTCACCAAAAACGGTCATTTTTTGGTCAGCTTGTGTCGCAACATTTTCCCGTTTGGTATTTGTGTTTCATATTTTCCCGTTTCCATTTCACCCCTGTGTAAACCGAATTCCACCCCCTCGCATACATGTGCAACAATGAACGATTGGGTTAACGCCCCCGCCGGGAGCTTAAACGTATTAAAATTTAAATGCGAAAATGAAAAGGGAAAGCTGTCACTTTTGTGTGTTGCTCCCTTCCCCAAAGCAAAGGACATCCAGAAAGGGAGTCAGGGACAAAAAACAATGTGTAACAGTTTTTCTTTCACCGGTCGATACAGTGTTGTGTTCGCTTTTTGCTCTCGCGAGCACACACACACACACACACTTAAACTGATGAACGTTGCTATGCTCGGGCTGTGCTCCACCACATTGGCCCCTGCCCCGGCGTGTGGGAACGGCTCAGGGAATTGTAAACACAATTAAAAGAAGTTAAAAACATTATTTCTTATCTTGCCTTCGGGCGGGAAATGACAGCGCACATGTGTATGTGCGTGTGTGTGTGCATTTCGCATGCTGTTTCATTCTCTTTCTTTTTACATACGCCCTTTGCCAGCCCCACACCAGACCAGGAAGGCAATGGCACGACTGCTGGTGCCGGCGTGTATTTGTTTGCATGGGAAAAAGCACCGCCCTCTCCTCTTCGTGGTGGTGGTGCCAGCAGCATGTACCATGTTTGTAGGCAAATTATTTCGCCTTACATCCTGTCACAAACACACCATCGCATCGCTTGGTGGGGTTTTGTCAGTTTTGGTGGGTAGCAAAAGAAAAGTTGTAAACAGTCAACTCTTGATAGGGAAAAGTTAATGTAATTGCATGCACAAGAAGAACGAGTGTGCTGCTGCTGCTGCTCCGTTTTGCAGCAGCTTGTTTGCGTGCTAAACAGCGACGGTTTGAATGTGTGTTTGTGTGCAGGTGTTGGAGAATATTTACAGATAAAGATGTCTGCATTAACTATGGCTAAAAGTTTCCAAACGTTATCTTGCATTCCGCAAGGTTTGTAACCTTTATTCAATAGTAAATAAACGCATCCCGTATGGGGGTTTGTCTGCTCGGATCTTTTTCTACAGCTCAACTAGCCTCCCAAATCTCAAATCCAAGCATTACGATGTACTGACACAAACTAGTTCCCTCCTAGTTTGAAAAGACAAACAAAGTGAAACGAAGCGCAAGCTACTAAATGGCAAAACAACAGATGAAGCTAGAAAATTGTGCCGTTTTTACCTTTTCAGTTTAGGATCAATTACTGAGAATTTGGATTAAAAAAGCAAAAAGGTTAATGGAACCGTTTGCAGACAGAAAATTAATCTACTCTCCCATGGTTTGTGTGAACCTTTTTTTTTGTTATGTATCAAAAGGTTCGTCTTCGGCGAACGGCATTATTTATTTAATCATTCGTCGAGACTTTCTACCAGCAGATACTGATCGTTCAGCTTATTCATCATGTGTCAGTATCGTTTCGTGGAAATAAAACAAAACCAAAAATTAGATAAGCCTACCTGAAATTATTTTGGAAAAACGAAAAGCAGTATACTGGGTTGTGAAAACAAAACCTGGATAAAGCTAATCCAAACACACAGCTGCTTGCAATGAGGGCTCGTTTTGTTAACTTTGAAATGTTGTGCTATTTTGGCAATCATTTGATATTTTAATAGGCAAACTCTATTGAAAGCATGATATGATCAAGACCTATTTTTATTATTTCTAAACCTATGCATACAACATCTGCAAAAATGTTCCACATTTACCCTAGAACTGCTCACTGCATAAGCAGCAAAACTAGCTGTCCACTCCTAGAAATGTTATGATGAAACACGCTTTTAATGATGTTCCATGGTGAAAGGAAGAATATGGAGTGAAACGTGAATGGAATATGGAGTGAAACGTAAGAATCGTTAAAAAGAGTAACAAAAAGACTTGTAGGTGGATGTAACATCACCTCTTTGAGGTAATAGCGCTTCAATTAAGCGACTCTTCACTGTAACCACCTCCCGGTCCAGGTCCAGGCAGTACATTGCTCGTTGATTAAATATTAACAAACCCCGAATCCTTCCACGAATCGAGGTGGACGATGGTGGACGGTTTGGATGGCTGGTGTGTTTGTTTAAGACTGTCGAGCCAGTCTGTTATTCTACCGTTGAAAGTTTGCAGTCAAACTGCACGTGTTTCGTGCACTCTACCTCTGCTTATACAATGTGAAATCAAACAGAAAAACAGTCGAGCTTCATTAACGCTTCAAAATGCTTCTTCTTTTTTTCAGATCAAAGCCTATGAAAAGACAGAGTGCCATGACGAGAGGCGGAAGCAGGCGCGAGACATCTACGACAACTACATCATGAAGGAAATGTTGTCCCACACACACGTAAGTGTACACAGGCGCTATCGGGCGTGAAAGCGATCGCGCCTAATTGCGTTAATCACGCCCACCAGCGCACTGATCATGTGCCATCGCAATATCGCTCCATGCTGCACAAATTGTAATCATTTTTCCTCGCAGGAATATTCCAAGGAGGCGGTCGCGCACGTCCAGAAGTATCTGATGAAGAACGAGGTGCCGGTGAACCTGTTCGAGCCATACATCGAGGAAATATTTCACCATCTGCGGGGCGAACCGTTTCGAAAGTTCCTCGAAAGCGACAAGTACACCCGCTTCTGCCAGTGGAAAAACCTCGAGCTCAACATACAGGTAAGCCGGAGCAGATTACGCGATGAGATGTCCCCTTCTGTCCCTTACCCCCCCCCCCCCCCCCCTCCCCCCCTCTTCTATAGGCTACTGTTTTTGTGCGCCACTGCGAAACAGGCGCACACACGGGAAATGGAGTGGAAATTTGATAATTCACCTCGTGATCCAACCATCCATTCCCGAGACGACCACTGTGCGCACGATGCCGTCCCGGTGCTCCAGAGTGCTTTACCGCTTTCGTGCTGGAAATGGAATGGAACGGTAGAATGTTTTCATTCTAGCGACTAGAAATGGGAAGCGACTGGGTGTGGGTGTTTTGGGCTATTTTTAGACTAGTCTCTCTCGCTCTCACCCTCGCTCCAGCAAAGCACGTCATACGTAGGGATGGCTAGAGATTTATTTGGGGAACGAACGAAAGCCAGGAATTGTTAGAATGGTGCATATGCTGGATCCTTTAGCCGGCCACAGCAAGGGCGGTGGTGTTTGGGTGTCCAGGTGATGCTATTTTTAAACTCTCACTGATCCTCGCAGGTGCTTTTGTGGGGATATACTGGTGGGAGGTATACCTCGTCGTCTACTGCATCCAACCTCTACCTCTAGCTCTACAAAAAAGGGCTCACAAACAGAGCACTGGTGAGCCGTTCAGCCGTGGGAGTTGATTTAATTCCCCCAGTAGAGTTGGACATTCTGGGAAACTTCCTAATCGATTTGATTTATTATCGTCGGATTTCGATTTTGCACAAGAGATTTCCAATTAGATTGTTTGAATTTCCAGGCCTACAAATGTGGACGAACTCAATCTGATTCAATTGTGTGTCTATTGTTGCTTTTACAATCCCAAGCGTAAGCGTTCCTTCAGTAAATGTAATAGCTTTTATGTCCCCATTAAAGAGCACGCTTAAAGCTACTCCAACTGACAAAGACGCACAAAAATGTACCACCTTCACGACAAATGTGACTGGGATGAAATGAAAGTTTCCCCTGGTCTTCCCCTAGATCCCTTGTTCATTTTACGTGCCAATCCACCCCACTGGGTAAGGTATCCGAACTAGCCGAAGTTGAACAGTTGCGTCCCATGGGCCTCAAAAACCGGTGGCATAAATTCGGCAGCCTGTTGTAGCCCGGCTGCGCCTTCCGGCTAGAGAGTGAAGCCTTTTTTTACCATTTCCTCCCCTGCTCCTTTAGCCTTTCCATCCCTTTCCACTCGGAACGGATGAAAAGGTTAGTGCCGGTGGTCGGTATTTCCCACGAGTCAGCAACAATATTTTCGCCCGCCGCCGCTGCCACGTG
This sequence comes from Anopheles melas, assembly GCA_000473525.2. Lineage (NCBI taxonomy): Eukaryota > Metazoa > Arthropoda > Insecta > Diptera > Culicidae > Anopheles > Anopheles melas. The sequence goes on along the minus strand of AXCO02006290.1, from coordinate 10,404 downwards.
CTTAGCGCCGCGAGATGCAAGGCTTTCCTTTTTGTGTGGGGTCCTCGCTGGGTTTCGGTCGATCCGGCGAAGGCTTTTGGGAGTTTTGTGTGTCTTCTCTCGTAGGGTTAAGAAGCGAACACAGCAGCAGCGACACAAGCTGCCAGTTGAAGATGAGAATAGTGAGGAAATCTGATTAGAATATTGGCTGCACGACGGACGACGCTGACGTGGCGACTGCTGTCTGTCTCGAGATAAGCTTTATCATGGGTGAGAATAAAATATTACACTCTTTCCTTCTTTTTAGGTACGTTTTCGTGAAAAAACGAACAAGATATAAGACGCCTTTTTTGTTGCAATTTCTGTACTCCGATCAACGGAGCTTTCAACGGAAGAGATGTCCCTCTGTGAACTTCACACTCTTGATGGTGATAACTTCCTCTCGTTAACAGGATGAAACAGGCAAAAAGAAACTAATCCTAAGATCTACACACCGATGACAGCCTTGTGAGCTTCTTCACACTGTCCGTGGTTAACTTCCCAAGGCCATTCTTCCTCAACTTCTAGCCGTGTTGCAGGCTATAAAGAATATGTTCCCTAATATGACACACCGGAAACAAATCTCTCCCTTTACCGGCACACGCAGCCGACAACGCGCCACACCCGGAAGGTAAATGAGTGCGCTGGCGTGTAACACACACACACCCACTGCTGCTGCCGTGTCTTGTATGCCGACCGTACAATTTAATGCCTCTGTCAGCCGGCGGGTGTTGGCAAACTTTTCTGCCAACACGTAAGTACTCTCACACGTTTGCTGGCGGACGCGGGTGCACAGGAGCGTTGAAACCACCCGGGCCCGGGCGGCACCATACACGGTTCCCTTTTCGTCTCCGTCCGTTCCGCTCCGGCAAGAAAACGGGAAAGCTTTTTGCGCAACATTCGTGCACGGCCGTGCGAGGCAGAATGTCATTAACTTGCTCTGGTTCCGGGTTTTCCGGGCCCTGCCAGGCAATGTCTTCTGGGCATTCGGGTTCTTATCTGTTGCCTTTGATCATGTGCACAACCCTGCTTCATCATATCCGGACAAGAGCGCCAAACGGGGGAGAGAGAGAGATAGAGAGAAAGAGAAAGAGAGTACAAGAAAAAAGGAAATTTGATGGCTTATGTAGACTCGAAACTTCAGAAGCTCTGGTGTCGTGCCCCTCATACTCGGGGGCCTTGCAAAACCAGCACAACGAGATGAAATAACAAACGACAATCTTCTAGGCCGCAACGAAGCACACATTGGTTCAATTTTGTAGAATGAAAAAGAAGGCGAAGTTGTGATGTGTTAATGACTTGATTAAACAAGGACTGTTTTTTTTTTTGGGCCGGTCTGGTGGTACAGTCGTCAACTCGTACGACGTAACAACATGCCCGTCGACAGCGGTTGTTGTGCTAAAGAAGAAGAAGAAGAGTTTTTCTTTTACAGAAACAGATCTTTTACAGAACAGACTCACAATACGATTGCATAACTTCAGGCGCAATGCATGTAGTAAGAGGGAAACTGTGTGAAAAGTTCTCATCCCAATCTCTCCTGGACCAGGAATACGTAGGCACTGAACTGAACTATCAATTAAATAACGCATCCACTGTTGGTGACAACCACACCAGCGTCCCTCACCAACCGGCGGCAATTTACACATAATGTCCAAAGTCCGATAAAGCAATTTATTATTGCCTTTTATACCTTTCCGCAAATTATCACTAATGTGTGCGGCTCGTAGATTTTATTATGCTGCTTCATGTGCACAACGTTATCCGGCGGCAATTTCACTAATCACATTTCATTTCTCTGCCGTTGTGTCCTTGCCTCTAACCAGTGTGTTGCAGTGTTTTCGAGCCTCCCGCTCTTATCTCCTCTTCGCTCGAACCGTTCGCAAACTTTTGGCCACTTCCCTGCCCTCTTCCCTAAGAGGCAAAAGTGCAAAACACTTCGCCGGCAAAAGTTTGCGCCGGGAATGAGGGCGATAGAGATACTGTAGTCTCCTTCAATTATTAGAAAACGGGCGCGAGTGCACCTCCGTACCACCAGCTTTCCATCGCCATATGTTAGTATACGCTCGTCCTGCGTTCGAGGCGGTATCTGCACAGAAAATCCACCAAAAACAACCATTCACACAACCAGTTCAGCTTGAGCAAACTTTCATCAAACGTTTCCACCGAACGCTTCACTGTCTGCTGTGTGTGCGTGTGCTACATTTTGGGTCATTGCTCTGCCAGTTGGCAAACGATGCTAAGTCTATGGGCAGTGCTGCCGTGCTGTGGAACTATTTTACAAAACGACTCTTTGTGGCCGTCGAAAAAGAGAGAGAGAGAGAGAGAGAGAGAGAGAGAGAGAGAGAGAGAGAGAGAGAGAGAGAGAGAGAGAGAGTTTGCCAGAGCCTAGCAAACGAGCAAAAGAATCGCCAGTTGAACGGTTCAAGTGTAATAAAAAAGAATACAATTTCGTCCATAAAAAGCAGCAGGGACGGTGCTGCCGCCCGGAGGATAACAACCGCGTCCCCGGCCGACGCCAGGACCGGCCGGAGAGTTTCGAGTTGAAACTCGGCTGATTAGATTAGTTTTTATGAGGTTTTATGCTTTGATAGGTGAAACTTTTGCCCCCGCAATATCGACGCGTTTTGCGACGGTTTAAGGAAGAGAAAAAGAGAGAGAAAGAGGGATAGAAAGCGATAACAATAATAAAAGCATAAACCCTGAACGAGGGACGAGAGAGAGAGAGAGAGCGGTTCGTCTTTTTGTGACCGAAGAGTCCCGAGCAGCCAACCATTAAACCACGGTTTGTAGGGGCTGCCCTGTTTGTAGCTTGTTAAATATTTAACGCTACGTTCGTATTAATAAGGGCCTGCACATTTGTGTATCCACATACGATCAATAATAGGTAGAGAGCGTGGTTATGAAAATTTCATACGCCAAGCGGGCGGATTTGTTCCAAACGGAGGGAAATGTGGAATGAATAAATCACAGAGTGAAAGATTGAAAGGACGACAACATATTTTAGGTGAAAACGCTTCAAAGCTCTTTTAAGGCAAAATTAATTAATCAGTATAATTTTAATTTTAAAACACAACAAAGCACTTCTATTATTCGGGATGATATCCACAATCAAAAGGCGAAGCTTTTATTAGCATATGCTCAAGTGTGTGCTCGCCTTAAAGCTTCATATCGAAGTCCGTTCATCGCCGAAGGGCACGAACCAAACTGTCTCTTCCACCGCTTTGTTGCGCGTATTCTGCACTGTCATTTAAACTGACAGTTAAATCACTCGAAGATCGAACCAATTTTCCCGCTCGAGAGCTTTTTCTCCCGTTCCTGCTCTCATGATCCTGTCCCCGGTGCTTCTGTTATTCAACCGAAACGCACACACTCACACAAACATTGTCATCGCATGGGGCCTGCGGCGTGTCGACTGTTAAACAGCCAGTTTTCGTTATCGCGCCACCAGAAGGCAGACACTTTTCCCCATTTTCACCAATAATCACAGCAACCTCCTCCCCGGCCCATCATCGCCATCCCCGTCTGTGCACACACACAAACGCACACACACTTGCTCTCTGTGTCTCTGTGTGTTGGTGTGTGCGTGTGTGCGGGTGCTAGCGGGAAGCTTAACCGGATGAGTGATTTCATTTTTTCGCTCCACCGATGAGGAATGAAATGACTTGATTTCATTCTCCATTTCTTTCGACTTGCGGAGACTTTCGCGTTCCAACGCCGCCCTCCCAACTCCCCCCTTCCCCGGTCCTAGATAACATTCCTTTATCTCGGTGCGGGCTTCGGGTGCTTTAGCAAAGAAGCTGACTCTCGTCTGCATGGTAGCACACGAAAATCGCAATTGTGTGTGTGTGTGTGTGTGTGTGTCTCCAAGCTCAACTCTGGAGCAGCGGAACTGATACGCGCGTCCACTTGTGCGGCAACGACCGGGATCCCCGTCGCCTGCCGATAACTCATACGCGCTTAAAGTCGTAAAAAATAACGATAATGATAGCTACGTGATATTTATTCAACACCCGAATGGCGTCGCTCGGTTGGCTTGGCACACAAGGGGGAGAGAGCGGAAAATTGGCAAGAAGGGAAGGGAAAGGGCTCTGCAACTGATCCTTTTTTTCAGCTGAACCCCATACTTTGAAGTGGATGGGGGTACTTCGTTTTGGCGAATTAACGCGTTACTGAACCTTCGAAAGGATTAACACAATGATTGCTTGCCAGGTTAATTAGTGAAACGAGCTTTCGTTTTTTCTTATCCATCTGCCCCTTCAATCGGTGCATTTGTGCGTGAGGCATTTTTATAGGAGATCTTTGTATAAGTGCCAAGCAAAGCTTTCTCTTTCGCTCTTGTCGTTGGGAAGAATTTCAATTTGCCACTCGGAAGCACCAAAGTATTCGCCATCTGAAGAGGCACTCTAAAAGCGGTCTACTATTTCTCCATTATGATAGCTCCCATGTGGGTAGCCAATGAGAGAGAGAGAGAGCGAACCGTGTCCTGTGACATTCCAATCAGGAAATCCCACAACTTTGAACGACGCTGGAAATGATTGCCCAGCTGTTTGGGGTGATGGATGGCAAAATTGGCGATTTGTGCAAATGATGCCCGACGAGGCGAGGCCTCGAGGAGGTGGGGAGGGGTTTGCAAATTTAAGAACCTTCCTAAGTGTGTCCGTCTTTCAGGCCCTTTCTTGCTCTCGATTTCGGGATGGCTTTTGTTAATTTCCAATTTCTTTCCCATCGATTTCCATTCCAAATCCGCACCGCCGCCACAGTTGGGCAGCCTTTGCATTTGGGGGCTTTTGCGTTGACAGGGCTTCTTGCGACCACACTCACTGGCCAAGCCCACCGACCCCGGCCCGTTACTTTGCTCTTCCCTTTGGGTGGTGGCGATGTGTTTCTCTTCCTTCTTTTTCGTTATATTTTCCCCTTCTTCGGACCAATGTTTGTGGAAAACCTACGCGCAGCCTCGCACAGTCCGTCAAAAGTGCCAAAACCGGTGGCAATACTACTCTGCGTGTGTGTGTGTGTGTGTGTGTGTACAGCTGCCGGAGGAAAGGGACAAAATCTCCGGCAAATTAAAATCGAGGAATTCAATTAGCGAGTGTTCGTGATCTATATTTCCCACCTCGCGCACACCGGCCCGGCCGTCCTCGGGGCCGTAGTGTCTGGCCCGGCACAGTCCCATCACTTCGGTACGGGAGGACAACTGTGCCTGACAGTTTTGTGGCCCGTGTGGAGAAAGGCCCGGAATGGATACGAAAAAAAAAACGTCCGGTGCGAAAAGTGTGTTAGTGACAGTCTTCTTGCTGCTGCGTCCCAATTTCTTTTCGGTCCGCTCCGGTGCCAAATCCGGTCTGGCCGGAGCGGAACGATTTTTTCTGCTAATATCATTTTAAACCAATTTAATTAAGCATCTTCGGTGGTGCGGGAGGTTCACGGAAACGTCATGAAAAGAAAGTTACCGAATTTTTCAATTAAAACAATTTGAAAGCTATTCAAATATTGCTTCTAAGACACTAAGAGTTGAAGTAAGAGATGGATTTATAGCATTTTCGGTCTTGATTGTCCAATAACATTCACACGTGTCTCGTTACAACCCCAACTTCCTTCTTATGCAGCCTAAGTAACCTGATTCACTGAGGCAGTGTGCATGAGGAGTCAATTTAAAGATCGTAACCCAATTAAAATCCTTCCCATCTTGTTCCGTTTTTCACTAGCGGTTGTTTTGTTCTAAGCAACAGTTAGCCTTCAGAAAGAAAAGAAAAGGATTAAACGATCCCACACCAAGCACGTGTCCGTTAATTAATCGAATCATCTAATCGTACAACGGCACGGAATGCAAACCACGCGAGACCGGCCCGTAATATGGCGCACGGGTGGTGCCGCCCGCGACCCTTGAAAATGTGGTACAAGCGAGATCTTATCTCGCTCCCGAGAAGCCGGCCCGTCGCTTTTGTGGGGCTCCGTGGAAGCCACCCCGGGGGCGTTTCAACATTAGCAATAAAACGCCGATCCGCTGCTCGTTATCTCGCCATTTGGTTGTTACTGGGAGGGAAATCATTTCGTCCTTGTTGGCTGATATGTATTTATCTGCCGTTTCGCCATTTTTTTCCATTCGCTCGCTCTCCCTTCCTCTCCGAGATGGTTTCCAAAAATTTCAAATCGATCCAGTGGATTAGACGTGCGTCTTTACTGCTCCGCCTGTGCTTGATTGTGCACCAGTGTGCCCCCAACACACCGCTTCTTAGTGTGTGTGTGTGTGCTTCATTAGGAGCGTTTGATTGAGCGGTGAATCTCCCGCGGGTCGCTTTCGGTACGTGATTTGTAAACGAAACGGCAATGCAATAAAGAGTGGGGCATACGGCCTGTAATCAATGAAACCGTTCGGAAGCTTCTCTCCTTCGTGCTGGTTGCTTGATTGTAAGAGTTTATGTATTTTTGGTGTTGGTTGTATCAGAGTACTGTACTGTTGATGGGCGTTGATTGAACCCGCATTTTGATGGGCTCATTGATGTAATGTTTCCCGTTTGGATGTTCCTTCCCGTGGCGAGTGGGATATTAGTCGAAAAAGGAAAGCGATTTGCACCTAGAAAAAATAGTAGGTCACTTAGAAATAACCAGACAAAGCGCTTTGTTATTGCTACTGATAAACGTTAAATGTAGCGTATCGAGCATTAATATTAGCAACTTTCCCGTTTTAAGGCACTGTTTCATTGCTTTTATCCCGCTAAGATCAGCACAATCTCATCCCACATAATTTCATGATCAGTTTCCGTTGTTCAGTGTGCAAAAACAGCAACCCAAAATGCCCTAAATTCAATTTCACACCCACTGCCAAACTGTGAAAACGCCATAAAAGACCAGGCGTCTCCATCGAAAAAAGGGGAACTTGCAGAAAAAAAAAAAAACACCATCAAACTCCATAAAAATGGCACTAAACAACGTCAATTCCTGTACCACACTGTAGTTTCGCAATTTAATTGTGTCTTCCACTATTTCTCTACTTCGCAGCTAACGATGAACGATTTCAGCGTGCACCGGATCATCGGGCGGGGCGGTTTCGGCGAGGTGTACGGCTGCCGTAAAGCGGACACCGGCAAGATGTACGCGATGAAGTGCTTGGACAAGAAGCGCATCAAGATGAAGCAGGGCGAAACGTTGGCACTGAACGAACGGACAATGCTGTCACTCGTCAGCACGGGGGTAAGTTGTTCGAGCAGGCGTTGGCGTGAGGAAAGTAACGGCGAAAAGCAAGGGAAATTAATTTGTGCGATGCGTTACAGTGGAAGTTAAATGAGCTGTACAAGTTTCACACTTACTGTGCATCCAGGTACGCAATGTCACTGTATATCGTTACAAAGTAGCACGATGCAAGCGGAGGATGCACTGTTTGCATCACTTTGTGTGTGTGTGTATCAGCATATGCACTGCAATAATGTCCGGACGAGTTTATAAAGGTGTACATTACACCCCCCCCCCCCCCCCCTCCCAGCACGTGCAACGAAAGCACAGTTTTCCACACAGGTGAAAAGTTTCGGTGGAAAGACACAAACGAATCACAGGCCTTGGGCAACAGCCTTCAACCGAACGGAGAAGTGTCCGCCCGCCCAAAAGGTTCATTATGCGCATGAAATGGGTCCCGTCCGTAATGGCTTGCTTGGAAGATTAAGCAGCAACTGTCTCAGTCTTTGCAAACGATCATTTGGCAACCCGAGGTAGACTCCGGGAGTCGCACAAGTGTTCGGCCTTCCGGTGAACATTCCCGGCCGTGCGGCTTCCTTTGACCATTTTGTTCTGCCCACATGTTCTAAGAGGGACTTTTGGGAGGGGAGGGGCAACCACCAAACCCAACGCAGAAGTTTCCTGAGTGGGTATGCTCACTTACGTCATTTGACGTCCATCAATTACTTTGCCCGTTTGGGCAGCAGTTTGTGCACACCACTTAATATGAAAAGTTTGCACAGAAACTTTCCCACTAAACCGTCGCGGGCGTGCCGCCAGGAGCAGGTTCTTGATGCTACTTAGGGCTTTTGGTTTCGAGGCAGTAGTGACGGAAGTTTGAGATACACAGAGGGAGAGAGAGAGAGGACTGAAACTGGTGGTGCTGCAAGTCGCCCGCTCAACAGCTGTGGCATGCGAAAGGTGGAGGGAAGCTGCCATCGTTTCCACGTGTTGTGTTGTTACTCATGCGTTTCCGTTCTTTCCTTTTCCGGTTTGCTCTGGCCCCGAATGGATGGATGTCCTCTTCATAAACCCCATCATCATCTTCGTCGTCGTACTGCTGCTGCTCGTGCAGGTCGATTGCCCATTCATCGTGTGCATGACGTACGCCTTCCACACGCCGGACAAGCTGTGCTTCATCCTGGACCTCATGAACGGCGGCGACCTGCACTACCATCTGTCCCAGCACGGTGTCTTCAACGAGTCGGACATGAAGTTCTACGCGGCGGAGGTAAGTGAACCACAACCGAAGTCAACCCGAACCGAACAGAAGAGATGAGCTTAATGTGAAGCGGGGCAACCTGCCTTGAATCTTTCGGCATCTTTCTGCCGCTTTAATTACACTGGCACTTCGGTCTCACGGATTGACCGTTAATCCAAAAACTATCCCACTACGCCGGACCGGGCTCCGTAGTGCCTCTACTAGCGAGAAGAAATGCCATTCCCAGTCTGTTAGATGATGATTAACGAGCGGCAAAGTGCCTGAACGAGCGAAGCTCATTTCATGCAGCCGCGACACACATCACGGCGCTGCCGTCCCGATTACGGCGCTTGATGGAAGTTTTAACGATCGATTTATTACACGTGAAAAGTTGGCTTATTGCAGTGGATGGTTTGGAAGGATTATAAAGGAAGGATTACGACTGACGGGCATGCGTTGGTTAATGCATCGGTTTCGATGGTTAATATGATTTATAGAATGTTTCAGGAGCTTGCGCAACAGTGTATGCTTTTGGAGATACATCAAGTTGATGTTCATTTCGAAGCAGCAAACATCTCTTTAGTTAATTGTTGATACTGTGAATGCATTCCAGCGCTTGGTAGAACCAACTTGCTCCACACTCTATCCAATTCCTCCATTTGATCTAAAATTTTGAGAAATTCCGTACGACTCCCAACCCCTCGTACACGTGCGTATCGCAGTAATTTAATTACTCAGCCGAATGGCTCACACCACATCATCCTCATCCCAATGTAACGAGCGCGCGCGCGCGCACACACACACATCGGCAGCCAGAACCTTCTTCCCGATCCCTCCCACGAAACTGAATCAATAATTAAGAAATTCTGTTTGCAATTATAATATAATTAGATTACATTTTAATAGAAACTCCACCCAACTTTACACGAATGCTGCTGCTGCTGATGGCTTACTCGCGCAAACTGCCGCAATCAAATTCTGAGCTTTTCACCTACCTCTCTCTCTCTCTCTCTCTCTCCCTCCCTCCCAGGCTGCAACGACAACGCGCAATGTCGTTATCATAATTTCAAACGTTCCGATTCAATTAAAAGTTAATTTTGGCTTCATTTGAAAATAAATCCGTTCCGATTGGAATGATGCTACTTCGATAGATGTATCAGTTTGTGGGGAAAATTTGACCCATTGGAAACAGTATTAAAAGCAAATTCTTATAGGAACGTAGCTTTGCTTAGAAGGGAAGGGAAAAAATCATCCAATACATCCAATGCACGCTATTGAACGCTTTTAATTAATCTTTACGTGTGCGTGTGCATGTGTGTTTGGGGTTTATTTTTTTAGCAGATCAAACCTCCCACACCAATGCTCCCTCCCACACTTGCTGAACAATTCTAATTAAAATCTCCTCCTGCTCCTCCTCCTCCTTCCAGGTGATCCTCGGGCTCGAGCACATGCACAAGCGGTTCATCGTGTACCGGGACCTGAAGCCGGCCAACATCCTGCTGGACGAGAACGGGCACGTGCGCATCTCCGACCTCGGGCTGGCCTGTGATTTTAGCAAAAAGAAGCCGCACGCCTCGGTCGGCACCCACGGCTACATGGCGCCGGAGGTCCTGTCCAAGGGCACACCGTACGACTCGAGCGCGGACTGGTTCAGCTTCGGCTGCATGCTGTACAAACTGCTCAAGGGCCACTCGCCGTTCCGGCAGCACAAAACCAAGGACAAGCACGAGATCGACCGGATGACGCTGACCATGGTAGGTTGAAGTCCTGTTTTTTTCTTCTTTACTTTTGCGTGTCCTTCTACTCCCCAATTCCAAGCTCTAACCATGCCCTCTCCACTGTAGTCTTGTTTTGGTAATGTGAAAGAAAAAGAAAACGTGTCTATAAATTGTGATTTGGCAGTTTGTTTGTGTGTGTGTGTGTGTGTGTGTCTAGCATATGAAAATCGTCTCAAAATTCGAACCATTCACTCAAAA
>AXCO02006289.1:0-16701 GCA_000473525.2 Anopheles melas | reverse complement strand
TCAAACAGAGCGAGAAAACATGCTCATTATGTTTCTTGGAACTACTCGCAAGCACCGTATATCTGCCATGAGTATCGCGATGATCACTGACTGAAAATGTCGCCACCAAGTGACTGACCAAGAGTTAGTTGCGCACAATGTCACCAAGCATGTGATGGTCGCACCAACTGTTTGAGTCTCACCTCTGATCATGCCAATAGAGCTAGTGGCTCTGAATTTGTTTCAGCCGGAATTTGTCATGACTATGCATTGGACACACCATCCGTTTTGAGTATCACCTCTGATTATCATAATTGAGTACGTGACAATGATATGGATTTTGTTTCAGTCAGACTGTTTACGACATTGACAGTGACATGGTGCAACAGGAGTTTCGATTTGAATAAAAACCGTTATATTATGACCCTTGCTGGAAGACACCAACATCAAATAAATGTCCCACACAATGTTTAAATTCAGTCTCTTTACAATGTATAATCAACATCCAATAAAGCACCAATAAAGACCATTTTATGAAGTTTTTGCATTTGCCGTAATTGCGGAATTTATAAAATTAAGATGACAGATGTGTTGTAACGGTTTTTATTCAAATCGAAACTCCTTTACCTTTTTCATGACTCATAGAAAAATCTGAAAAACTATGTTAGACATGTAATGTACAGTTCTTAAAGCTATTAGATCCATTGTGATGTGAACATTTTGTAAAGTGCTGAAAAAAATGTTTTTTAACGTTTTGTTTGTTTATTTTTATTTTTTTTTCAAACAATCCTGTCAACTTTGAAAAGCTTTATCTTAAAAACGGTAGCAAGTTGAACCAATCTATGCAAAGTTATAGAAACTCGCTGGCTACCCGTGTAGCCAGCCCGGTTACCTGAAATAGAGGTCTTGCAACAAATAATTCTAAAAAACTGGTTAATTATACTCAAAAAATTCTATGAAAAATTCAAGAGAAAGATGGCTGTGGTTTACACACATAATCCAAATTTAAAGTCAATCAGATTCCTGGAATCAGAGAAGTAAGCAATTAAAATCGATTTGGCTACCCGTGCTAGGCGACTTGCCTGGAATAGGGTTAACACACAGGCTTACCAACAAATCTCAGTTCAGTTCAACAGTATTGCCCCTTCATTTTTTACAGCTACCATACAAGCACATTAATAGAAATAAGAAAGACGGGGAAAATTGCAGTGATTGTGAAACCGCTTAGGAGACGCGCATTCTTTTCACACCACTTCTTTTCACCAGCCGCTTCTGCAACGGGTACAGTTAGAATGGATCTCGGGCCGCAAGTCCTCATAAAAACCACCGCCATCACCCCTGCACACGTCTGTCCCAGAAGAGTGACAGTTTTTTTTAAATGGGGAGGGGGGGGTCTTGTTCAGTGGCCAAGTAGCGGGCCCCGGAACAGGTTTGCAGCATGTGCAATTTGTGCAATCAGGTTCATGTGCGTGTGGAGCAGCACAGTAGCCCACAAGAACTGGTCGGCGTGTAACGGATCGTACCCTGCGCTAGGCCAATGTCAGGGTCGTCTGTAGCTGGGAAGCTAGATCGTGTGTGTGTATCGTATCGATCGATCATCTTTCCTTCAGAACTACTTTACTATTATGAGCGAATTTTGACCCGATCGTCCAAGCAAGCAAGGCAAAAAGCAGACCTAAGATCGACTACACAAACTGCTCCTACAAATGTGTAAAAGAAAAGTCACCCCCCACGATCACTCCTTCTCTTCCTCCCTCCCTCCCCCCCCCTTTTCACCCAAACAAGATCATCAACTGGATTCAGAAAATGAGGCGCAAACATTCCTACACTACATTGGTCACTTCAAATCCTTCCCATTGGCCCCCTTCCCATGCATCTGCCGGGACCAACCATTCCAAGCGACAAACTAGCCACCTTCGCTGTCCACCACCGCACACCCGACGATCTCCACACCCTTCGGAGAAAGGGTGGCGGCAATATCGTAAAGCGGACAGCGAAGTGTACGCTTTTGCGCCAGGCACACAGGCACACACACACACACGTTGCGGTATGTAGTTTTCACTTGCAGGTCCGCACTCCGGACAGGTTGATCGGAGTCAGTTTCGCGCAGTTACTCGTCGAACGTCGCCGCGAAACGTGGTTGCTGCTCTGGAGTGCTGTGATGGTGTGATTTTCCACCCTTAGCAACGCAACAGACCCGGATGTACTGGGCGGTGGAAAGAGCTCTCTCTCTCTCTCTATTCAAGGATCGGTGTTGTGGATGTGTGTGTGTGTGTGTGGTGCTAGCAATATCATCTGCCAGTTGGTTGCGATTACTCGAAAGGGCCAATTTTAACGTGTCCCGCCGTTATGACGTATGTGATAGGTGATGCCTCTCAAGTGCTTCGAAGAGTGATCATTCGTTAAAAGCCTATTTTTTCTCGAATTGTTTGCAATAACTGTGTTTGTGTGTGTGAGGAAAATTCCCCCCCAAAAAAGGCCCATCAACAAACGGTGCTACAAACTGTACCGATCAGTGTGACGTGTGTGTGTCTGGGTTTAGTAATTAAGCAAAGGAATCTGAGCTGATAGATAGGATACGGGCGTAAAAAGAGCTCTCCTCCCTGTTTGGCAGAGTGAAAATGGCCATTCAAATGGAACAGGTAAGTGTAATGGAAAATGCTTACGGATGCGTTCGGATGCTTTTGCTGTCTAGTGGAAGTTGTGATGATGATGATTGGAATGTTGCACGCACACGGACGAGAAACCCGAGGATCCGTTTAGCGGAATGTCAGCAAGCGTATTCCTGCATTGAAATATTGCGCAGAATGTTTATCCTGCATAGATTAAAATCCAGCAACAGCTTAAAAAAGCAACAGCTCCATAAATCAAATCACCCACCGATTTGCTTAAAAATCTGTATAGCATCGGTTGCATTTTTTTTTGTTGTTGCTCTCCGTTACAGTCCGTCGAGCAAACTAATAAATGACTTTCGTGTGTTGCGCCTCAAGAAACCAGCCAGCCGTGAAACCGTTCCACACGACATTGCTGATGCTGTGTAATTTGGCTTTTTTGCTTTTCCATACGCGAATGCTTTATTACCTTTTCTAATGCAAACATGTTTGTGGCAGCATTTAACCATGCTTCTACCGTTTTGAATTCCATCTCGTCTACGAAAGTTTGATACACTTTTGCTGATAGAAATCAACTTGTTTGCTTGGCAAATTATTTTTTTCAATACATAAAAAAATCACCACTTTACATAGGCCAGCTAGAACTACAACTCCGCGTTACTGGGTTCAAGCCTCGAATTGATCAGGCAAGCAAGCAAGCAAGGCAAGGGCGGCTAGACTGAGTGATAAAACTATGCATCAAGTTACTATTAAGTTTAAAATTGTGGTTTAAATTTAACTATTTCCGGAATTTACCCTATAAATACATACATAAATTAAACAGTCCTTCTATATCTTCTGGGTATTTATGATTTGACATACTTATACCTTCATAGTCTAGAGTGATTGCAATAAGCAAGCGAGAAAACTTTACTTTACTTACACATAATGTAAAAGCTTTCGACAGACCGTGGATTTCATCGATAGTTACAGGAAACATTACAAAATTTCCATTTTTTTAATTTCTCAATTCCTTCTTTTTGAGAATAAATGAGATCATTTTCTTCGCCATCTTATTCTTTTGATTCCACCCACCCATGATTGGTCTTGGCCGACGTTTAATAACTTTCCAATTGAACTACTAATAAGAGATAGGACTTTCACATGTGACTTATTGTGGCAGATAAAATGTCTCAAAACAAATGCGATCCTCTATGGGTCCACCAAGACATCTTAATTTCAATTTATTTTAATTTGAGAAATTTCAAAATAGTGTTATAATTTTAAAATGAAAGTAAAGTTTATATGTGAGTTTTCTGCTGTTATGTTAATATTAAGGCGATCATTCATTGGATTGGTATTATTCTTAATTGATTTTAACTTTGATATTTTGAGCCAATGCAGAGTCCTTAGTACTTGAAAGTTTGAAACTTGACATAAATATTTTCGTGAAAATGGTACAAATTAGTTTTGTAACCATATAGTTAGCCAGTACATATTGTAAAGAAGATATGGTGATCATCTGCCTTCAAATGCAAACATCAAATGGAAATGCGCTGTGACTTGATTTCTCAATTTCAATTATGACTCCAAATGACACTATAAAGTTGTGTGTTAAGGACTCATGATGCGAAATTGCAAAAAGTAAAAGCACACCATTTGTGACTTCTATAAACCTCCCGAAAGCTGTTTTCTAGTTAAAAGTATGCTCCTCCCGCCTAAACCTTGATTATCATCGGAAGACGCACTCAATCACCAATAAACCCTTCAATATTCCAGGTTCTTTTCATTCTGCTATCGCTGTACGCGACCCTAACCGTGGGCGATCATGCACCGCCATTTAAGCCGTTACATCCGTCGGCCTACACCAAGTCTCCACTGATGTATCCGAGCTTCGTGCCCAAGCACGGCATCGGGCTGAAACCGTACATGACGCAATTTCGTGCCGGCACGCGGCTAGCACCAGTAGCGATTCGGCCAGCTCCATCAATGATTATGAGGTACGGATATACTGCTGATGCCCCCCCCCCGCATGTTCAATACGCATGCTTTCTCTCTGGAAAACTCCATTCCTCCAGACACGTGAGATTTATCACGTCTACTGCATTCACACTCTGCTGCTCTACCATGCGCTCTCTGTCTCTCTTTTTTTGCAGTTTGAAAAGACCCATCAAATCCATTCTAAGCCACCCTTCGCTTATGAAGCAACCGCTACTGAAACGACCACCGCCATCGCTTGCCTTTGCCGCGGCCAGCATCAAGCATCACAAGTTCCACAGTTCCCCGCCAGGACCGAGCACGGGTGAGATTGTGTTCGAGAAGCTGAAACCGGTACGTAGTGTTAAATTGTGTAGTGAATCAAGCTGTACAGATTAGTGATGGGTAAAGTTAACAAAAAACCGATTTCGACTCCGATCCGACTCCGATAATTTCGGAACCGATTCCGGATGGTAGGTCCGCCCAGCTTTATCCAGAGTCGTTCGGAATTGTCTGAAGCCGTTTGGAATCGCCAGGAGTTGTCCAGAATCGCCGGAAGTCATCCGGAGTTGCCCGTAGTCGTTTAGAGTCGGTTTTCGAAACAAAGGTTTTTATACGAAGTGCACATGCAAAGTGAAAGACAAAAAAACACAACGAAATGAAATGCCTGATAACAAGCAATGACGGCTTTAGTTGACTCTGATCGATTCCGATGACTCCGAAAGACTCTGGACGACTCCGGACGACTCCGCATGACTCTGGACAACTCCGGACAACTCCAGACAACTCTGAATGATGCTGGACGACTCCGGACGACTCTGGGCGACTCCGAACGACTTTGAACCGGACGACTATGGTACCGGAAAACTCCGACTTCGGCCAGAACTAGTGCTCCGACTTCGTCCGGAACTAGTGGTTCCCATTTTGGCGAAGTCGGAATCGGACTAGCAATAGTCGGAATCGGATCGGAGTCGTAGGTGCGCTCCAGAGAGCACATCCCTGATACAGAACGTCTTACTGATGAGTACGCTTGGTTTGAGTGCCTTCATTTTGTAGATCACCACGAAGCTTACCTCTCACAAGGATGGAGCAATCCATACGATCCCTGCACCGAACCTGGGCCTGGCGAACGCACCGAAGGCCCCGAACCAGATCCGAGTGACGTCCTACGAGGACAGCAACAAGTTGGAGATTGAAGTGAAGACAACCAAGCCCACGTTTACGGCAAAACCGGCCTTTTTGAACCTCAGCCCAACGGTACGTAAGGGAGAGCGGGAGTGTATAGTAGTAGTGACAATGCGCTCATGTGCTCATTTTCCACCCCCTTTAGCCCGCCCCGGCTGTAGGAACCTACGCCCATCACCACGCCATCGGTGCCAACCCGCACCAGTATCAGGTGACGGAGGAGCACTCGAACGATGTCACGATCGGTGATTTGTACTCGGGCAAGAAGACGTACTTTGCACCGGATCCGGACCCATCGCTGCCGAGCAAATCGCTCGTCCCAACGTCCGATCCGCTCAGCATACCGAGCAATGGGAAGTTTGCGCCAGCCACCAGCGTGCTGGTACAGTCACCGGTCGCGCACTATCCACTCCAACCGCAAACCAGCGCCTCGGCCGTGATCCAGTACGTCAACGCAGTGCCGCAGGCCAGCTATGCAATTCCGCTCGCCACCCAGCCCCAGCTGCAGCAGCACATACTGCAACAGACGGCTATGCTGCAGGAGATGCCCGTTTCGGTTAGTATCACCAACCACCCACCATCAGTTCCCCCGCCGTACTCGAAAACCTCATTGTTGATGCCCGAACTTGATCACACCTACCTGCTTTATCCGCAGCACGACAGTCCCGACCATCATAATCATCGCCCTTCGCCACACTAATCGTATGTGCCACATTCTTCTAATACAGACTTCCCTCTCTTCCTCGCTTCCCGCCCAACGGGGTTTTAATTCCAGCTCTATAATCCCACCTATCTTGTGACCCAATCCAACAACCTTTACAACACCCACCAACAGCAGGCGTCGGTGAATCTCTTCAAACCGGACACCAACTTCCTTGGCACGGTGCAGCATCAGCAGCAGCAGCACCAGCCACATCCGATCCATGTGCAAACACAAACGCAGGCACCGCCCATCCCAACGACCGTGCTGTACAACTCGTACCCGGCGTACAACAAGCACGCGGAACCGGCCGCCAGCACCGGCCAGATCCTGTCTGCTACGCAGGATCAGCTGCACGAGCTGCAGTCCGTCGTGAACCAGATTCAGTTGAACGACATCCACAACCAGCATTCCGGCGACATGCCAACGTACGCCCAGCTGGTGGGGCACGAGCAGCCGGCCATCCATCAGCAGCAGCTGCCCCAGCTCAACCAGCTCGAGCAGCAGCTGCAGCAGCAGCTGATCCAGCAGCACCAGCAGGAGAAGGGCCAGAATCCGCAGCGCCAGATGACCGACGCAGAGATTGCCAACCTGCTCAACTACGGTATGATCAATCTGCACAACAATCTATCCCCGAGCGACTACTACCACTATCAGGTGGACCAGCCGACGGCGGTCCAGCAACCGTCTGCGCACCACACGTTCTACGAGCTGTCCGAGCGGCAGAAGGAAAACGATCGCATCCTGGCGCAGGCCCAGCAGGAGCTGTACCACCAGCAGAACCAGCAGCAGCAGTACCAGCAGCAGCAGCAGCACCAATACCAGCAACAACAATTACAACACCAGCAGGACCAGCAGCAGCAGTATCCGGCGGACCAGCATTCCGACTATCTGCAGGCGTACCAGGAGCATCAGTTGGCCGTTTCAAACATTCTCGGTTTGCAGGACAAGCAGACGCAAGGGGGAGGCGCTGTGCAGCAGTACCAGCACCATCCGCAGGCAGCCATCGGCAGCACAATGGCGCCCCAGTCAACGCAGAGTCCACTGCGAATATACGTACCGGATGGAGAGCACGAATACTCCAACAATGTAAGTAGACCTCTCAGCAGGTAGTATGCTTATGCCGTAATAACCACACCGCAATTTTCAGATAAACGCACAGAAACGAATGGACGAAATCGATTTCGAGTACGCCGATGTGGAACCGCAGGATCAGGGTGTAGAGGGTGATACCGTCAGCACGGCCACGAATGCTCATGCCCGAAGCGACGAACCCATCGCGCCAACGTCGTACGACGACACCACCACTAATGCGTACTATGACGAGCGGACGGCAGAGCATGGTAACGAGGACGGAAACAGTGAGTACTACGACCAGAATCTAAGCAACCATCGGCTCGAGTAAGCATCGCTGCATGCCGATGCCACGTGCGCCAGTCCCTTATATTAGCGCCTTGCGCTTGCGTTGCCTAACTGCTTGATTGCGCACTGTACAGCTGGTTGTTTGATCAGATCAGGGAAGGGTAAGAGCGGAAGCGTTAGTGTATATCGTACAATCGTACATCTTTAGCGTGTAGGAAACAAAAACATTATTTATTTCGCCCTAGATCTTCTAAATAAAACAAATAATTAGCATGAAATGTGCGCATGCACGACAGGCGACAGTATTTCATGACAGCTGGACATGGTGAGTATTGTGTGTCATTTGCTAACAATTTGAGAACATTAATTCAATTTAACTTATGTTAATAATGTAATGGCTAATATAGTTATAAAGGTAGTAGTTTTAAAAAGAAAAACAAGTTCAATAATGTCATCGTCAGCACACGAACGGAAAACATAAAATTGAAAAGAAAAAGCCTTTAAACGAGTAAACCGTCACTGTGACGCAATTGTTTGGATTAAACATGTATTGTGCAACGTTAAAAATGGCTAATCAAGAATATGTTAGATGAACAAATCAGGCGTGAGATAAAAAAAAACCCCCTCCCTCAGCACGAAACGCACGTTCGCGGCAAAGTTAAGAAAGATCCACTTCCAACATCTGGAGTACCCGCTCGAACCCAAACACAGACGAATAGAACACGTACGGTTTGCTGCGATTTACGCCAAAGTCCGGCTCCAGGGACGGTACCGTGCGCATTAGTTGCGGGTTCGGTGCAACCAAACACCCTACCGGACGCTGCACGTTCTTGCGCATCTTTTCCTTGCGCTGAACCAGCTTTTTCGTCTCGCGCAGCATGTAAATGGCATCTTTCGATATCATGTAACGCCGTATAGCCTACAGAAAGTGGAGGGGTGAAATAGGGATAAGTAATCATGGCATCGAAATGCTCACAATCATGAACGGACCAACAAATAAACTTACATTCTTCTTCTTGTTATCGTGTGCTAACACCCACAGCAGTGTGCACAGTGTGCTAAATATTCCACAATCCTTGTCACACCAACGTAGCAACATCTGCGATACGGTGACGAGGCCATCCTCCTGCAAAAAGTGCATAAATAATGTGTTATTAATGACAAGCTCCCCTGCGATAATTAAAGCCTGCAGCGCACAAACCGTACCTGAAACGCTTGCTCCTTGGTACCCCGGAAGCGTGCCAAGTTCAATATGATGCGGGCGCAGATTTCGATCAAAATTTTGTCCACCTCGGACCGGATCGCTTGAGCCATCATGTTGTAGCAGAACACGGACAGAAACACGGCATCCTCCACGAGCAGATGCGGCACCAGTCGGGACATGCGCTCCAGCCGCTTCAGGATGCCGATCGCTTCCGACGAGCTGAAGCGTGTCTTCAGGAAGCGCAGACAGAGCCGGCTCGCGTTGCTCAGTCGGATGGTAGGAT
Source organism: Anopheles melas (assembly GCA_000473525.2). Classification (NCBI taxonomy): domain Eukaryota; kingdom Metazoa; phylum Arthropoda; class Insecta; order Diptera; family Culicidae; genus Anopheles; species Anopheles melas. The sequence continues at coordinate 7,420 of AXCO02006289.1, read as the reverse complement.
CGCGCCGTGCTGCCATGCGGCTCGCCACCATTTGCTGAGCGATTTTGCGCATCTGCATCGTCTGGTAGCGCTTGCGGTGGTAAGCGCCACGCCACCAAGCCTGTATGCGCAGGGCCGCCTTTTGCTGCCGCTTGCGCTCCAGATAGTCGGGCGTCAGCAGGGCAAGGAAGGCGCGCCGCGCTAGCACACCGCGCCCGTAAGTCTGCAAGCCGCGCACCGTGCGGCGAATCTGTTCGAACCGTAGGCTCTCGCAGCGAGTTTGCAGCTTTTCTCGGTAGCGTCTTTGGACCACAATTACAGCGCTACGGTAGATGCGATAGTTCGCTTCATCGATCAAACGCTCCCGGTAAGCACGGTAGTGGATTTGAATCGTTCGAACAGCTCGCAGCGTCTGCTGGTATCGATCGCGTTCTCGGCGCATGCTCAGCGTGGCCTTCCAGTGGATTTGAATAGTTGTAACCGCACGATAAATCCGACCATACTGTGCTGCGTCGTGTAGCATCGCCCGTCGTGCACGGTACCGTGCCTGGATCACCGTTGCAGCGTGCTTCAGAGCGGTGAACCGTTTGCGCTCCATTACCATTGCACGGTGACCACGGAACCAGCGCTGCAGCGTTATCGCTGCCTTCCTCTTGCGCTCGTACTCAACGACGGTCTGGCGCGTTAGCAGCTTTCCACGGAACCGGCGCTGTATCGCTAGGACCGATTCGCGAAGCCGAATGAAAGCAGCTCGATCGTGCCTCATATTCCGATAGCCACGGTAGAACTCCTGCACCACAATTGAAGCACTTTTCAGATTCAGGAATCGGCCGCGACATTTCTCCATCGCGCGCTGTGCACGATACTTGCGCTGTAGCAGAACGATGGCCGCGCGCACCCGTTTATACTGTTGAACTGCCTGCTGCTTAGCACGCTGTGCACGGTAGCGCCGCTGCATTACGACGGTGGCGGATTTCAACCGCAAAAAGTCCGATCGCTGCTGTCTCATGTGCAAAGTAGCGGCCCATCGATGGGAAATGGTGATGGCACTTTGTTTCAGGGCTGCATACTGCACGCGTTGGACCCGGCAGGCACGGTTGGCTCGGAAGCGACGCTGTACCATGAGCACCGACCGACGAAGCTGTAGGAACGCGTTTCTTTCCCGGTTCATTTGCAGCGTTGCGCGTAACCGTCGCTGTATGGTGACGGCCGCCCATCGACAGTGTTGCATCTCGCGACGAACCATTCGTCCCTGCACAAGGGCACGATATCGCCGTTGCAGAACGGTGGCCGCATCACGGTAGAGCAGGTAGTCATGTCTAAACTTCCTTTGCAGCAAAACGCCTCGCCACGACCGTTGCAGAGTGAGGGCAGCATTGCATTGCCTGCGGTAATGGCTCCTGACTTGACGCATCTCCAGCGTTGCGCGCCACTTGCGCTGAATGTGGAGAGTCGCTTTGCGAATGGATTCATACCGCTGTTTGGCGGCTCGTCCGGCCAGGATAGCGCGGAATCGTGCCTGCACGGTGATGGTGCATCTGCGAAGTGTGACAAAACTATCCCGTGCGTGGCGCATTGCCAGTGTGGCCCGATACTGACTTTGAATGGTAAGGATCGCACACCGAACCTTGGCATAGGAGGCGCGAGCGGTACGCATACTCAATTGCGCTCGGAATCTCCTCTGAACGCAAAGAGTGGCGACTCGCAGGCTGTTGTACTGTTGCCGCTGTTCCATCATCGCTTTGTTGGCTCGGAACCGTTGCTGCAAGGTTACGGTAGCTTTGCAAAGCGTCTGATACCGTTCCACCTCCGACTGCATTGCCTGTCGTGCGCGGAAGCGCCGCTGCACGTTGATCGTTACCCGCCGAAGGGTTCGGTAGCTCGCTCTTTCCTTACGCATCGCGAGAGTGCCACGCCAACGGCGCTGTACCTGCACGATCAAGTTCCGTGCGTGTGCGTAATTTTGCCTGTCCTGCCGCATCTGTCTCCAGCCACGGCACTGTTGCTGCAGACGAATGGCACTAGCACGCATCAGCAAAAAGCGGTTGCGCAGTCGGCGCGCTTGCATACATTCGCGCCAGCGGTGTTGAATACAAATCGCTGCCGAACGGATGCGTAGATACTCTTTGCGCACGATGCGCATCCGCTGGTACGCTTGGATCTTTGCTGCCGATCGATTTTGGAGCCGTTTCCTTCGAATGAACGCCACCATCCCGTTGACGGTCGCATGCAGCCGACGATGGATTACGTACGATTTAATGCTACGCTGAATGATGGTCGCCTGCAGATGGCGGTGCTTTGCCTCGGCCCGTATCTGCCCGATCAGGGCGGCCGCAGCAAGAAGCTTCCTGCCGAGCGCGTACCGTCGGTACGATGTTTGCAGTACGATTGCCGACTTTCTGCAGAGCAGAAAACGCTCCCGCGCCTGGCGCATTTGGCGCACCGTTCGCCACCATTGCTGTATGCGCACGATCGCGCTGAACCGTCGGGCAGCCAGCTTCTGCGCCAGATATCGTCTGGTGAACCGCTGAATCGTCACGATAGCGCGCAGCTTCTGCCGTCGATGGGCTTCGTACCAAACGCGCACGCAGTACCCGCGGACAGCGGCCTGAATCGTGCGGGCCGCCACTTCTCGCCGCAACGCACGCTTTTCCTCGATCCGGCGGGAAATGGTCACCTTCAGCCAGTTCATACGCCACCAGCGCTGCAGTACAATTGCGGCCGCATTGAATTTTGGTGCACGGAATTTGTACACAATCTGCCAGAGCAAGGACATCGTCTGCTCCCGATGTCCGTCGCAGATGTCCTTGGCCGTGACGTTGCCGGCAATTTTATAGTCGGCCTGCTCCAGCGCTACCAGCGCCAGATTGATGTTGTGTATCTTTTGCAGCCGCGATATGGGCGGCACACGCAGGCTGGCCGACAAATCGTCCCGCAGCAGAATGATCTCCATGACGCGCGTTAGCCGTACGCCGTCCCGCAGATCGACGGCCAAATTCTCGAACGCGTAGTTGTACTCGTCCAGGAAGGACTGCTTGTGCGACAGCACGTAGCCGACGCGTTTCATGTGCTTCGTAATGTCCCCAATGCCGGACACCAGCTGGGAGGCAAAGCGGATCAAAATTTCCTTCGTCTCCTTGTGTGGCGCGTTGCGCACGAACAGGCATGGGTTGTGCTTGATCAGCTTGCGTCGCTTGGCCGTGTCGAGAAACAGGAGCAAAAACAGCACCATTCGCAGGGTAAACTTCCGCATATGCTCGGCGTACGCGCGCGAAAGATTGTACGCTTTGGAGTTGCGTGCCTCCAGGTAGCGATCGCGAAACAGGCGATGTATGATGAACGTGCTCAGTCCGACGATGTCACGATTCGATTGTAGCTCAATCTGCTCGCCAAACACCACCTCCAGCCCGAGCCGCAGCCAGAGCGGATTGAAGCACAGCAGCAGCTCCAGGATGGAGCGCTGCAGCACCAGATCGAGATGCAAGTTGCGATCGGTGCGCAGCGACAGCAGTTGCTTCTCGATCTGTGCGGCCACCTTGCGGAGCGGCATCGCTATCTCCTCGCTCGTGTACAGCGCAATGCCGGCACTGCGCAAGTGGTTCAGACGGGTTTTGTAATATTTCGATGAGATCAGCTCCTTGGTAGGGGCGAGCGTAAGCTCCTTCGATTTTACCTCGTCAAACAGCTTCCCAACGTCTAGCGGTTTGTTCGGCTCCGTGTCCAGATCGGCCGGTATGGTGACCAGCGCGTTGAGCCACTTTTTCATCTGCCGCTCGTACTGCTCGAACGCCCGCTCGTCCAGATACATCGTGACGGTAAGGAAGGGATTACAGGTGGTGGTCGCCGCAAACGGGTCCGGATTGATGAGCGTTTTCAGATGCCGGTCGGAATCGTACAGGAACACACGCTTCTCTTCGCTCTTCGGCGGTAAGCTGCATGGTACGGCGGTTCGCTTGAGGCTGATGCTTCGCGATGTGCTCTGTAAATGATGATACAGTGTAAAGGAGTTTGAGATTTTAATAGAAAAAAAGGAAATTTAGGTGCAAATGCCCCTGTTTAGCTTACCAGTGTTACGCTACGAGTCGATGGTGTCGTTGACTTGTATCCAATCGGCTTCCGGAAAGTGCTACTGATTGACATTTGCGTTTTCGTTTTGGTAACCGACTGCAGGGCGTGTGCTATAATCGCGCTCGAGCTGGAAGTGAGTCGACAACGCCGTTTCGGTGGAGATATCGTTAGCTCAAATGGTTCCAGCTTCAGCTCCTTTCCATCGCCAACCGATTCGATGCTGCGTTTGCATCCAGTGCTCGGCATCTCATCGCTGAACCGGCCAACTTCGTGCAAGTTAAATCGGCTCGACTGGGCCCGTATTTCATGCTCGTGAAAGATCTTATCCCCTTCGTCTTCTTCGAGGTGGTGACTCTTGTTCGCGCTGCTACTGTTGCTGCTGCTGCTCTTGTCCAACAGGTTTGGCAGCGAGGAGCGCGAAACACTCTCCTTAATAGTGACGGTTACATTCCGCACAATGTTTTCCACCGATGCAGACCGTGAACTTTGCTCAGCCGACACGATAAACGTTTGCTGAGTGTGTAGGGAAGCTAGCAGCTCGGCCTCATCGGATACCGAGCCGTTGCGCCGATCGTGACGACGCTCGAACGTAATGCCGAGTTCCGGCACGTTCTCCTCGGCTATGCTCGTTAGATGGGGACTGGAATCGTGCGCAACGGTGTGCGTTTTGTCGGTAGCGGGCTCAGGATGTTCCCCATGGACTGGCATTTCATCCTTCTGATTCGCCTCTAGTTCGTGCTCCTCCGTATCTACTTGTTCATGCTCTAGGGAAAACGTTAAATGGCGCTGTAGGTTTTCATCTGACTGTTGCTGCACCAGACTACTGTCCACCATAGTGGGACTAGCTATAAATGGCTTCAGAAACGTCTTGTCTACTGGCAAGGGTTTAGTAACGGTGGAAAAGCAACTGGGATCGAACCGTGTGTTGCGATCCTGCGGCGTCAAGACTGTCGTCTTTTGTTGTGATTTGTCATCCATCACGTCCGATTCTGTTACCATTTCCGCTGTGGGAGCTTTCGGCGATACCTCCAAGTTCTTGCGCACAGAATGGTCGATCAATCCACGCCGTCCCTTGCCTTTCATGAAATAGTCGGGTGTTGGCTGGTTTTCTACGCGATTTACATAGCTCACATTCACGGACAGGGGCGACAGGAACTGCTTAGCATCCAGCCTCGCACCAATAACGAGCGGACTGGTCGGATTTACATTTTCTTTGTCAGTAGTAGTCTTGTACCCTTCCGTACGCATCGTCCCCGAGCTTGCTGCACCGTACTCGTCCATCATATCAAAACTACCGTCCCCTGCGCCCGGCCCATACATCGCCGTTGTTACTTTCGACGCAATAGTCCCCATACTGGAACCAACCGTTATCTTAGGTACCGCCCAACCTGGCTTGCCGGGAGAAGTTTTCGTCTTCTTCGGTAGAACGTTGCGCTTTAGCTTCACCTTCGGCGGGGAGGGTGATTTGAGTTTCAACTTTTTCGGTACGGCAAACGATTTGGCGACAGGTTTGCGGCTGGCGGCTGACTTAAGTTCGACGGTTTTCAAAATAAACTGCACGTCCTTTCTGTTGCCAATGCTATCGGTAAGCACGAGCACGTCCTTGCCCACTAGCAGTTGCTGGGGATTCCACACCACTTCCAGCGTCTTCTCTGCGCCAGCCTCCACATCGGCCGTTGTCCACTCGAACCAAAGCCCACACCCGGGATCGGGCACTCTGGTAAGGTTAACCTGGGACGGTAAGTTCAACGTGTATCAGAAACAGGGAAGGGAGGGGGATGAAACTGTGCACATATTTGACTGTATACAATACCTGCACCAGCGTCTTGTTTGTATTCCGCACAATCAGCAAACGGCGAGCGCTCTTGCCCACGGGTACGCCTTCAAACACCACGGTAGCCTTGGGAGTAAATGGTCCTAGCAGAACCAGCGTCGGTTCCCGGGATTCGTTTATCCTCGGTTTCGCTACGGCTCGGGGTGGCGTACAGGATACCTGACGGGATGTGTAACAGTAGTGTAAATGCTAATCCGACAACAAAATGACAAACATTCGGCTGTGAATCACCTCAAACGCGCTCATCCTTTCCTCATGGCTTTCGGCAAAGCCAGATCAAATGAAGGAAGAGTAAGAAACAACACACCACAGAATGCACACAATAGCGTAAAAAACGAAAAAATAACGATAATACTCAGCAAACAAACTTAACAGAGGCAGAATAATTTCACTGCTATTCCACGGCACAGCTCGCGTCCGTCCAGCCGTTGTTGCCTTGAAAATACGTTGGCGATTTACAAAAAAGCCGACGCTGGTCCGATGACACTGCCGAACGTTGCCGACGGTTGGCAGCTGACAAGCTGTCAAATGAGGAGTTTGAACTTGTCGTTTTCAAAATGCATTTTCGAAACCGTTAAGAATGTTCAACTGTTTAATGAATGTTTAAATGTGTTGTTTTTATTTATTGTTCACATTTTTAATCGTTTGCGTATTATAATACCGTCTTGCATTGAATATAGAATTAGATATGCGTTAAATATTGTGGTAAGCATTTCCTTTGAACCATAAGCCCACAGTACAACTCACAACTACATAAACTGTGGAAACATTCAAACGTAACCGTCTCCTCTTCCGTTACGATACCCATTACAACAGAAACAAGCATTTTTTTGGTTTTAGTTATCGATGTGAAAATGACTGATTTATTGTTCGTTCCATTTAAAAACATACACAAACCGGCATTGCTGCCTTGGATTTTTGCTTCCTTCGCCTTTGTTTTCTCGCATTACTAGCTACCGCCGAGTTGATATACGCCTAAACATATCTACATCTACACACTACTGAAGAACCGTACCCGGGGTAGGTGGGCACGGCTCTGGGAAGATTGGAAGAGTGATTAAAGGGAGGGAAAACGACCGCTTTCCCGAAACGCTGCTGATATGAAAGTGAATGAACCATTAGGGAACAATAGAGTATGTGTAACGCACCTAAATTTCAATTCGATTAAGAAACAGTTTGTGTAGCGCCACAACGGTCGCATTACTGTTATTGCCATCACTCTAGGCTAGAGGCTGGTGGCACGGCAGGGAAAGGCTACGGACGACTAAAAAATACGTTCAGACGTTGGAAAACAGAGTCTTCGGTATATTTAGTAGTAATTTGCCTAACACATTAATCGCTAGAGAACGCTCTCTTCGATAAGACTTACCGGCTTATTTTGTAATGTAAATATAACTATATGTATATGTATATATATCTATGTATATATATATATTCCGTAGGCATATGGCTCATTACTGGCTGTTAAAATTATTTACTACAATTTTGGTTCACTGCAGAGTACACGCATATTTCAACGATCGCGCCTTTGCACGATTG